>JAFVLL020000867.1:0-15919 GCA_021397915.2 Tor tambroides
AAATATTTGATGACAAAGGGTTTTTGGTTTTTGTAAAGCAAAGAGGGAGACATCATGATGATGTTTAAATGACTTCAATTTAAATGTACAAAAAAATAGACAATAGATTCAGAATGTTAACATAAATAGCAAAAAAATAATTAAAAAAATAATAAAATAAAGAGTGTTAAACAGACTCTTACATTTGTTGACTAAAATTATGTAATTTCACTCTAAATTAATATCTATTGCATGAAGAAATACTGACTAAACTTTTTGTACAACAAAAGCAAATGGGGGAAAAAAAACTTCAGTGTGGGATAAATTTATGATATTTATTTACCCCTTGTCTCCACAGATTTCAACGAAACAATCCCAAAATGAGCAAAGGATAAAACGCATCCACAGCTCGAGCAGACAATCCCATCAGCTGAAGGACTTTCATCTCCACCACACTTAATTAGTAGCAAAGACTCCTGCTATTCCACTATGGAGCCGGGAATAAAGACCTGCACATTTCAACCTTAGCCGACAGGGCTGACAGATACAGGAGGGACCCGCACATGGCGACTGCAGGCAGGAAGCCAACCTCCCCGAGTGACTGAAGAGATGCCAAGCAGCAGCCAGACAGAGAGAATGAATATGAACGACAAGAAAAATTAACAAACAACAGAAGAAAAAAACAACAACATTATTGCAGTGATGGACAGACATTATGACAGATGGTGAGTGGTCTCTGACACACACCGTACAGCTGGTACTCGTGAAATGCCATTGAACCGGGAATGCTGGGACGGATGCAGGTGCATAAGAAACATGGCCAAAAGACACACGTGTGCACACCTCACCTGACCTTCCAAGGGTCTGTGATGATTTGCTGTATGATGTCTATGCCTCATTAAACTCTAGGGCCAATAGAGTTTGCTCCACCAGTGTTATCTGCATGGACTGCTTCCTGTTTTCCTCACCTCAGCTCACACCAGGCTCAATCAATCACTCCATTCACTCTTGGCTGGAAACACAGCCGCCGGGCCAGGCTAATTTAACAGGGAGATGGAGCTCTTTTTGTGCTCCTGCTGGGTTCTGAAACTGAGTTGATCATCCATTTGTAACTCAAACCCAATGATCGTTAAACAGGTGTAAACAAGATTGGCAACTCCAGACTTTCAGGAAAGGCTGCAAGCTCAGCAACTATAAAAGCTTCAGTCCAATTATAAAGGTTAAATCCAATTACATTAATGTCACAAAATAAATATATAATATATACAAAAAAATCTATAAAAATATAAATATATATTTTTAAATATATAAGTAAAAAAATGTTTTTTTTTTTGGTCAAATTATAACCATTTTTACTGTTACTTTTGGTCAAATTAATGTGTCCTTGCTAAATAAAGGCATTAATTTATTGAAAACGATATTCATTTATTTACAGTAGTTAAAAAAATCGTTTTGAACAGTTGTTTTGTAAGTTCAATTGTGAAAATGTACTCCGTGTGTCAACATACCCTGTCAAACATAACCATTTTCCTGGGGAGTAACGATAAAACTATTTAACACTGTGTCCTAACCACACATAATGGTTGATAAAAGGTCATAAAAGGTATCTTTTCCATTGTAATCTGAATTTTTTATCCTAATCAGCTGCGGCAGCGACACACGACAAGTGACAGGGGATTCTATTTTAGAAACAGTTTCTATTTTCTGTGACGTTGCCGCTAGAACAACAACATAAAAACTACGACAATGATAATCTCAGGTACTGATTATGTGCTTTATTCAATGTTTAAGTGTCTAATGTGAGTTTGAATATCGTTTTGCGTGACCTTTATAGCCATACCGAAAGCAACAACAGATAGTTAACCTCAGATTTCAAAAAATTAAAGCAAACGTACATTAAAACTGAGTACTCAACGCAAACCAACAAGTGTATTCCATAACAAAGATGGTATCAGTCACTCCTCAGTATGTACTTTTAATAATGTTAAAAAGGTTGGTAACACTTTAGTATGGGGACCAATTCTCACTAATTACTAGTTGCTTATTAGCATGCCTATTAATAACATATTGGCTGCTTATCAGTAATTATAAAGCACATATTCTGCATGACCATAATCTACATCCCTAATCCTACCCAATACCTAAACTTAACAACTACCTTACTAACTATTAATAAGCAGCAAATTAGGAGTTCATTAAGGTAAAAGTCGTAGTTAATGGTTTGTTAATAGCGAGAATTGGACCTTAAAATAAAGTGTGACCAAAAGGTTTAATATTTATGAATTAGAATATAAACACTCCCAGAGAGAGCCCACTCACACGTACTTCTGACTGGCTGTGATATTTGCTACCTTGATCTCATGATGAACCTGCTAGAACTTTTTCGCAAGATGCAAAATACATACCAATAAGTATGTATCACTGCAGTTTCCAACAGTAATGAACACTAGAAAACAGGAAAACAGCGAGCACTTGTAATTGTTTTCATACACAGTTATGATTACAGCTCTATGTTTCACTTTCCAGGAGTAACAAGCTTGCTTGGTAGCTCAGCCATCAAAAACAGGACTCACGATGAAAAAGCTGAAAGATGAGAGATCGAAAAACAAGCTAAAACGGCATGCTTGCGATTGCGTTTTTACTTCACATTCGCTTTTGTACATACTATCGGGTAGGTTTAGGTGTAGTGAAGATGGTACGTTATTTTGAAACGTCACAGAGCACTAGAGTTATAGCGCCACTCAATGGACATTTCAAGTCAGAACTGCAGTGAAACATATAAATATACAAAACTAACATCACATATAACGTACCATATATACGTTCATCTGTTCCAGGGGAAAAAAACAAACACTCTTTTAGCGCCACTCAGTGGACATTTCACATAGAATATGTCACGAAATGTACATGGTGGTACGCATTTCGCGTCTTGCAAAAAATTTCCCAGAGGTACGTTTTCGTCATAAGATCAGGTTGGATATTTGATTGGTTTTGTTGCGTTGCATAGCCGTGTCGTGTCTGGTGCGGACAGTCAAATTGCCACTGGAATCTTGTCGCGTTTGGTAAAGACATGGTGTAATAGTTATTTTTGTAGCCAAGAAACTGACTTTCAAAAACCAGCTATCCCTGAGAAAATATTTATTGGTTTAAAAAGTGAGACAACGGCTCCCAGCGCCCCCTATGAGTGTACAGTCTATGTTTGATATTCACCTTGATCAAACCCCAGTGTGAATATCCCATATCACTTCCTCCACAACGATAAGCTGGAGGTTAATTTGATTTTTGTGACAAACGAAAGCAAAGAAAAAGAAACTCACCACCAACAACAGCTGTTTAGGGAAAACACTAAAAGAATTGGTCTCGTTTGCGAGATTCGTACTGTATTTGCATGCGTATGGCTCCCCAATGAGCCTGATGTGCCTTGAGAGCCATTTTATAAATGAAACTTCAAATGCTATTTCAGCGCCAACATTTCCAACACTTTCTCTCTCTCTCTTTCTTTCTTTCTCTCCCCCAATCAACAGAATCCTGGCACAAATATTTCAATCCCTCCCAGAAAAATCGATCGGCGAGACACAAATCTCATTTCCATCGTATCTAGTTCTTCTTGTCTGGGACCCACATTACGCCATCCCTTTCGAATTTGCAGCTCTCTGTCACTTCAAAGGACACGTCCCTCCATCTTTATCAGTCCTGTCTCCTCTAAGGTCCCCTCGTGCCTCGTCCCATTTTATCTAAGTGATGTAAAAAAGAGTGACATCTTTCTTCCGCCCTTTCATGTGAGAAGGAAAGCCCTGCTGCCACATGTAAATGCTGGGATCTTGGCTCGACACATCAGGACCTTGAATGACAGCTTCATTTTCCTGTCAGGAGGAGCACAGTGGCGAGAGCCAGCTCTTCAGAGCCAGAGCGGCTGTTCACGTCGCTGTCCATCGCAAAACGCCTGTCTGCCTTTCCCGAGGGAAAGCCTGACACGATAGCCAGGAAGAAGAGCTCATCAGACTAACCTAAATTGGGAGAGCACTGCTTTCCTCCTGGAAAAAAAGGCAGCCCCCACATTGAAACCTGGCACTGATCGAAAATTCATCTCATCATCAGTCTGGCTGAGGAGCTTCTCTCTGGAGGACATGGACGGCTCTTTTCACAAGTTGGGGAGATTACTGTTGCATAATGATTCGCTGACAGTACAATCCACTGTGTAGAATGAACCCCAGTGGGAGCCTGGTATTGATCGACACTCTCTCTTTCCTTAAATAGAGAACGGCTTGATAAATGGGCCTTATCGAGCTTATCTGTTACGGTAGGTGCGAGGAGACACGCACTGATAGATGCTTTTCAATGAAATATAGAGGAATTAGTAGAGCACAGACCAAAATGCTGATGTCTCTGGTGAATAAATGTGCACAAAACATCATCATAACAATGTGTGCAGGGTAATACCGACAAAAACCATCTTGAGATGGAGAGAGCTTTGGCCGAGTGGGTTGCACAGTTCCACAAGATCTGTCCTACGTTTCATCTTGATTCAATCTCTCATCTTCTGTATGTAGATTTATGCTCTGTCTTTAATATGAGGGAAAAAGCAATAAAAATGACAAAGTGAACTCTAACTAAAAATGCATTATTATATGGATAGTTCACCCAAAAATGAAAATTCTGTCATCATTTACTCATTCATTCCTCGTCATTCCAAACTTGTATGACTTTCTTTATTCTGTGAAAAGTCAATGGAATTGCACATTTCTGGTGCAACAATTTCTACAGTATTGAGTGGGAACTACAACAAATATCATTTTTGCATTTCCATTTGTCCTAATAGCAAAACAACAAAATCGACAACAGCATTTCTATGACTTTCAAAAAAAGATTGATTACGTTGGGGAAAAATTTTAAGAGTAGCAGTGTAATATTAACATATTAGCTCTTTATTAGTACTTATAAAGCACATATGCTGCATGATCATATTCTACATCCCTAATCCTACCCAATACCTAAACTGAACAACTACCTTATTAACTATTAATACAAAGAAACGAAAGTGGTTTGTTAATGGCGAGAATTGGACCTTAAAATAAAGTGTGACCAAAAACTTTGCTAGATTTATGATGTTAATAACTGTGGAAATGCATCATCACAGTCCATAGGCTCCAGTCGGGCTGTTTTGGACCCCAGTGACTTTCATTGTATGGACAATGAAAAGATTCTTCAAAATATCTCTTTTCCACTGAAAAGAGAAAGTAATACAGGTTTGGAACAAAATGAGGGTGAGTAAATGATAGAATTTTCAATTTTGGGTATGAATAACAATAATCATCCATTCTCCAAAAGTCATTAAGGTATCAGTTATCATGTAATTTTCTATCATTTGTAAGGCTTCAATACTGCAAAGCACATTCTGCCAGATATTCCTCAGTCTCCCCTGTTTGTTCCCAGCCTGCCCTGAGGTATTTCTCTCCCTTCTCTCTTTTATCACAGGAGTGAGATGCTGTTCTGTCAGACAAAACTCCCTTAACAATATCTCTATTGATCCACCTGGCAGTCTGACGCCGTTTGTATTTGACTTCGTCCGGCTTTAAAGCGAGACCAGAGAGTGATTTACACTCTAGCAGTTTGCACTAGCCAAGCCTCTCTCACTTCTCAGTCTAAAGGAGGTAATTGGACATCCAGAGACAGGTAATGCAGAAGATATGGCATCATTAGCTTCCTTGTTTCCCTCCAGATAACACAAAATATCCAGCCATCTCCAGTAGTCATTAAAAAAATCCTCCAGGCTGATATGGCAAGCAAGAGATAACAGGCCAACACATGTTTCATGACTGCCAAGCAGGGGTGAGAAAGGTCACTGGTCCAAACTCTACAATCATGTGCTGTGTACATCTGCCAGAGTTTAGAGAGGTGAAGATATGGGGCTCATCATGGATCTATGCATGCTTTTTCAACTACGAAAACTTTTTAAAACACTTCAAACTAGTTTATCTGTCTTCTAACAATAGTGGACAAATATCTCAAATTATGTACTATATTCAATGGCATTTTGTGTTTGCACAATGCTGTTTTAAACATTTAAAAAAAAAAAATTGAACAAACCAAGGCTATTTTCATAGCTAACATTGCATGTAAACTAAATGCAGACAATTAAATATTTCCACACTTTTTGCATAATTTGACAAAATTACAGCTTAATTGGAGCATGATCACAGGAGATCAAAGGTCACCAAAAATAATAACAGATGAAAATAAAAGATTATTATCTAAAATGCCACTTTTAAATAAGTCTATGGTTTTCGTTACACATTTTGGTGCTTGTGCATTCAAAAGTTTGTAAAAGCTCTGGCATTTACTCTTCAGCCCATCTTATTGTTTTATTTTCTCTTTGAATTACTTCTTCCTTTCACATATATTTCTCAGAGTCATTTTTTCACTTAATGAATCTCCATAGAAATTCATCTTACAGTCTTACTGGCCTTGAGACAGGTATGCCATGCCAATTTATATTCCCTTATAAGTATTCCAAGTCCAGTGATCCAGTTCTGTTTCAGCTCAATAGCCAAGCCCTCATGCATATCTGAATAATTACATTGTCCCTTCCGTTGGCTGGCAAAATAAAACGTTGAGCTGGAATGTTGTCGTAAACGAAAACAATGAACATTTATAAAATGAAAATTAATTGTGCCTTGGTAATTGCCTTTTTCACCTGAAAAGGACACAACAAATTTTCTCTCAGGCTTCATTATAATTTGCAGCTGAGTGTGAGTACGTCATGACAGAATCATCATTCTTTGGACAGGCTGCCTCTCTTGACGGTAAGTGCATCAAAATCACTGATTGGACGGATTGTTATTGCAGGTCATCTCAATCAGCTCTGCTGTGTTGAATGCTAATGATAGGATAACATGAAGAGAGAGAAATTGCTGGGCAGATTACATGGTGAGGTTGCCCCCAGTTTGAATTAATCTTTTGGTAGTAAATATTTAAAGGGATAGTTCACTCAAAAATGAAAATTCTGTCATCATTTACTCACCTGCATGTCATTCCAAACCTGTATGACTTACAGTTTTTTTCTCTGTGGAACATAAAGATGATATTTACCATCTTTATCTGTGTTTGTTCTAAATAGCCAGTCTGTACATTAGTGGTGGGGATTTTTAAATGATGACTTTGGAAGGTTACATGGTTACGCCAGTAGGTGGCAACATGTGAATGTCTTCTGATCAGTGACTCATTTATTCAGCAGATTTGTTCAAAAATGCAGATTCATTCAAGAATGAAACAAGGTATTGTATTTATGAGTAGTCAATGAATCATTCCGTCAACAGAATGAAACAAGTGACTTTTTGTATGAGTGAGTCAATGAATCATTCATCCAACAGATCAATAAAAACTGATTTATTCAGGAATGAAAACAAGTGGCTGTCTATATGAGTGAATCTTTGACTCATTTATTCAACCGATTAGTTGAAAAACACAGATTCATTCAGGAATGAAATAGGTGACTGTCTTTCACAAACAAAATAAGTAACTGTCTTTATGAACAAGTAAACGAATCATCCATTCAACTAGGGGTGGGCAAAAGTGACAGCAGTCTAATATTCCTGCTGTCTGTCATTAATGTTAACCAAACAACAAAAGAGAGAAAAATCTCTCACTGCTCTTGACTAAATCACTTTTGCAAATTTATTAAGAAGAAATATATATTTAATTTACAAAGCGAACAATATGCAATGTTTTATACATTTGATTACTTTATACAATGTTTGTAGTATTTCTTATTTTTTGTTCTACTGTAGTTTTTTTGTACTATTGTTTGTTATTAGTTTCTTATTCCTATTTAATCGCGGACTGTTTACTTGTCTTCAGTGAGCTTAGTTTTTTTTTTCTTTTAGGCTGGTATTAGTTTTTTGTGATACTGACAATGGTGACAAGAATTAAGAGATAAAATTTTGATATCATAAAGACCTTATTTAAAGCAAAAATAACTATATTGTGATATACCGTTACCGTGAAATAACTCCTATCGTGATAGAAGATTTTGGTCATATCGCCCACCTCTACATTCAACATAATCATTCAAAAAACACTGATTCATTTAGGAGTGAAGAAAGTGACTGTTTTTATGAGCTAGTCAATAAATGTATCATTCATTCAGCACAATCATTAAAAAAAAACTGATTCATTCAGGCATGAAGCAAGTTGACTGTCTTTATGAGCTAGTCAATGAATCATTCACTCAATAGAACTGTTCAAAAACATGGATTTATTCAGGAACGAAACACCACTACTTTGTGATGGGAGACATGCAATAGATAAATATGCTGTGGCTTTGTTTGAAACTATTTGGTGGAAAAAAGCACAAAGTAACTGGCAAGTTACTTCAGTATTTACTTTCACTCTAATAAAAGAGAATGGAAAAAAAAGCACCAAATAGTATACAACCATACAACTTCCATTTGATGCCAAACACCATGACTTTATTTTCAAACAGTGTTTTGGCTTGCTGCTCCATGCACATGAATTCAGAAGTGTTTAAATTTTCATATATATCACTTTTAAAAAATATCATATGGTGCTGTTCCTCAACAGCCTCTGTTCCTAACTTTCATTGAATGGAAAACAATGTATCTTTTATGTTCCACAGAAAAAAGAAAGCCATACAAGTTTGGAAAGATGTGAGGGTGAGAAAACGATGACAGGATTTTCATTTTTGGATGAACTTTGGTGAATGTTTTTATAGGTAGAACTGGCAATGGGGAAGGAAAGAAGAACAGACACAGGCCAAGTCAGCGAAAACACACTAAATGATTCAAACTGACAGACCTCAGATTCAGTACTTCTGCTATAGTACCTGTCAGGCCACAAATCCCAAGAAAGCTCAGGAACAGCACTCAGTGAGGAAGATTCTTGATTTGTTGAACAATTACTAAAGTCCTAGAGCAAGAGCTGTGTTCGATTATGAGGTCAGACAAAAAACTGATTATTTTTACACATATTATTTCACGTTGAAAGTACAATTATCAATGGTTCAATTAAGAGCCTTTAACATCAGTAGAAGCTTTCTACTTAACAAAAGAATCTTTATAATGGGGAAAAACGTCCGTCATATTATTGAAATACACCGCTCAAAAAAATTAAAGGAACACTTTTTGAATCAGAATATAGCATCAAGTCAATTAAAATTCTGGGATATTGATCTGGTCAGTTAAGTAGCAGAGGGGGTTGTAAATCAGTTTCAGCTGCTTTGGTGTTAATGAAATTAATAACAGGAGCACTAGATGGGCAACAATGAGACGACCCCCAAAACAAGAATGGTTTTACAGGTAGAGGCCACTGACATTTTTTTCCCTACTCATCTTTTCTGACTGTTTTTCACTAGTTTTGCATTTGGCTAGGGTCACTGTCACTACTGGTAGCATGGTGATACCTGGATTTCAGAGTTGCACAGTCAGTCCAGCTCCTCAGGGATGGCATGTCAGTGCCATTATAGAAAGTTTACTGTTATCCCAACTAGATCCCCAAGAAGCATGAGAGGATTCCAGAGACAATTGATTACTCTAGGAGAGCTTATTAAATAAGGCCATAGAGATCCATAACCCATCAGCAGGACGGTATCTGCTCCTTTGTGCAAGGAGGAACAGGATGAGCACTGCCAGAGCACTACAAAATGACCTCCAGCAGGCTGCTGGTGTGAATGTCTCTGACCAAACAGCCAGAAACAGACTTCATGAGGGTGGCCTGAGGGCCTGACGCCCTCTAGTGGGCCCTGTGCTCACTGCCCGGCATCGTGGAGCTTGATTGGCATTTGCCATTGAACACCAGAATTGGTAGGTCCGCCACTGGCACCCTGTGCTTTTCACAGATGAGAGCAGGTTCACCCTGAGCACATGTGACAGAAGTGAAAGGGTCTGGAGAAGCCGTGGAGAATGTTATGCTGCCTGTAACATCGTTTAGCATGACCGGTTTGGTGGTGGGTCAGTGGTGGTCTGGGGAGGCATATCCACGGAGGGACGCACAAACCTCTACAGGCTAGACAATGGCACCCTGACTGACATTAGGTATCGGGATGAAATCCTTGGACCCATTGTCAGACCCTACGCTGGTGCAGTGGGTCCTGGGTTGCTCCTGGTGGCCTCATGTGGCAAGAGTATGCAGGCAGTTCCTGGAGGATAAAGGAATTGATACCATTGAATGGCTACCACGCTCGCCTAACCTAAATCCAATAGAACACCTCTGGGACATTATGTTTCGGTCCATCTGACGGCGCCAGATTGCACCTTAGACTGTCCAGGAGCTCAGTGATGCCCTGGGTCCAGATCTGGGAGAAAATACCCCAGACTCCGTCGTCTCATTAGGAGCATGCACCGATGTTGACAGGCATGCACACAAGCACGTGGGGTCCATACAAACTACTGAGTAACATTTTGAGTTGCTGCAATGAAATTTCAGCAAAATGGACTAGCCTGCTGCATCATTTTTTCACTTTGATTTTTGGGGTGTCTTTTAATTCAGTTGATTGATAATTTTCATTTATCTTGGCATCCTTTCATTCCTAACACATTACCCAGTCCATATCAGTATAGATATCCAGCTTGATATTTTTCCCCATTGAGATCTGATGTGTTTTCAAAGTGTTCCTTTAATTTTTTTGAGCAGTGTATATTTCTCAGTAAGAAAAATGGTTCTTTTAAGAACTTATAATAGAAAGGATCTTTGGGGAACCCAAAACGGTTCTTCTATTGTGTCACTAACCTTTATTTATAAGAATGTAAAACCTTAATAACTGAAAGTAGCTCCAAAACTCCACAAGTCGAAGAAACTAAAAGGCAACTGAATGTGCAGTGCAGCTCAAACGACAGCAGATTTGCCACAAAAAAAGCCCTTTCTCATAAAAACACTATGCTCAGATCATCCTCTCTCATGAACCAGAGGTTTGACAGATTGGATTCTTTAAAGCTTTAAGACATTGTCAAGCATTTCATATGGATGTGGGATGCAGCATCACTGGGAATCAGTCAGATTGGATGCAGCATCCATAAATCGCTCTCTGGCTGTCAAATACTCCAGTCAGATGACAACTGTGCAAGAAACCCACCATCTCTGAGCCATCAGAAATTAAAAAGCCTCTCTAGTGTGCCTTCTGTAGGCCAGACCTGAGTGTGCGAGCAAACCAATCAACAGAAAGCAGATTCCTTGAGGATAAAGGTTGAATGAACCAGGCGAAACCTGTCAGCACGTTGTCCTCTCCTGACCAAAACTCCTCTCCCTCCTGGACTGTGAAATGTAGTTTGCCCTTGGTCAAAAAGAAGCCTGCCTGAAGAAGAAAGCAGAACGATGGTGGACTATGGTTTGGGATTGGCGTAGACCACAGTGAACTCTGGTAGCTTTCTCTACAAATCAATAATTCAAGCAGAATCATCCAGAAAACAAGAGCGAGAGATAAGAGATCGAAATTCAGCTCCTTTTCCTTCACATTTTTTCATGAACTCAGTACAACAAATAAATGTATAGGAAGAGGTGGGTTAGAGAGTGTCTTCTGAAAACATCACTTGAGAGATCATCATACCACTACAATGCATGTCGCAACGCTCTTTGTAGGTCCTAAAAAAAGAGGGCATCACTGCTCATGGGGACACAGCAGTTCCCAGAAACATTTCTTTGGGTTTAAACTCATATACAACATAACTGAGAAGCTTTTATAGTCAACTAAAACTGAAATTAATAATAATAAAATAAAAATAATAAAATATATATAATAAAAACAAACTTTCAAAAAAACTGAATTAAAAAAAGTAGATGAAGTACAAAAGTTGCTCTGTCAACTGCATAAAATAAGTTTAAGAACTAAAATTACTGAAACTACAGCTGAAATGTAAATAAATTAAAAGCTAAAAAACTAATATAAATGTCAAAAACCCATAATAAAATTGCACACAAGAAATGTAAACTAAAATTAAGTAAAAAACTAGAAAATATAGAAATAAAAGCTAGAGTAATTCAATATATTAACAAATACTATAATAGTATATAAAAATTTGACTTAATATATGTGTGTGTACCATGTATATTTATATGTATATATAAATACACACACATACATGTATATTCATATTCATAATATTTATATATAATTTATATTATACACAGATATAAATATATATTATATATTTTTTTAAATATATACATGTATGTGTGTATTTTTAAATACATAAATACACACAGTACACACATCATGTAAACACAAACTGTTATTCTGGATGCAATTAATTTGCAATTAATTGATTTGACAGCACTATAATATATAATATATATTTTGTTGCATATAATTTAGAGAACTGAACTTTGCAGGCAATTAACATATCACATTTGTCTCACTTATGTAAACTATATTCCAAAGCTAATTCTAAATACAGATAATTTTCAAAAGAGTAAGTGAAGTAATGTACTGTAAGTGATGCCATTAAAATTATCTTATTTTTGGATGAAAATGTGTAATTCTACTCATTCAGCAAAGCTTTTAAGCACTTTATTCTTCACTGGAAAGGTTTACAGTTTCCAAAGGAAGATTATATCCATTTTTTCTCTGGCTGTAATTTGCGATGTGAAAACACATTAAATACTTAATAAAAGATCTAATGTAATATTCTGATTATTCTCTATTGTTTTCACATTCCCTTTTTTAACTGTCAGTTTTCATCAGAAACAATGAAGAGAAATACTTAAAAACAGAAGATTTCTGCTCTTTTCCTAGAGCAGAAATGAATTCTTTAATGATTTCACAATCATGGAAAAAGGAAATGTAAGGGGATTGCATTGATGAATGAATTAAGCATTAAAATGAATTAAGCATTACTATCACTGTCATTGGTTTGTTTTAATTATGAGAAAGTAACAAGCTGTCCTAGTGTTCTTTTTCCTTATGTTGCTTGTATCATACTTCATAATTAGTAAAAATTGCACATGCTTTATCTTACTGTTTTTGAACTGCGTATACAAGTACTGAACAGCGCACTACAGTAGATGCCACTGCCGAATAGTTTTTTTTTGTTTGTTTTTTTTTGAGCTGAATTTACTCAGAAAGTGTAGAAAGTAATTGTGACCCGTTCTGGCAAAATGAGTCGGAATGCGCAAATTTTCAAAAATGAGTTATTTTTATTTTCACATTCTCCATTAAAATACCTTCAAAATGATATATGACTTGTTGGAATCGGACAAAAAAATGACTGAGCTATAGCTGTTTGAAGGCAATAGAGGCAGCAGATCTGATTTCGAGAAAAATCAAGTAAAATATTCCAAAGCAAAATCACCAAGCAACGCTGCATATTTTTCTCCAATCCTTTTCTAAATAATAATTACTATATTATTAATCACTATATAGCTATTTTTATATTATCTTTGTTATTAAAAATAAGAACAAAGATGCGAATAAACAGTAGTTTAATCAAGAGCAGCGAGTGATTCCGTCTTTTTTTTTAATGTATGATTAACCTGGAGACAGATCTATATTAAGACCTAATGCATGGATCAAATATAATGTTACACATCAGATTTCCCCCCAACCATTAACTAAACGTTCATGTAAGACATAACAGATTATGACTGTGTGAATCTCGCCAAGACATACTTCCCAATAATGTTCTTTATAAGGGAGATCTCGTGCTCACGGAAGGGCGCGTCTTATGCACGCGCTTTGCAAATGTCAGTCAGCGCGATCGTATTGTTTTCATCAGCATGGGTTTAAAAATAATATTTCACTGGTTTGAACTCATGTCATGGAGAATTCGATATTAATATTCACAAATCGAATTGCTGCGCTTTGCAACGATAGACCTACAACTTGTGGTGAGAAGCAGCAGCAGTCGTCCAGAAGCGAGCAGAGAAAAGGTACTCCTCTCAGAAAACGTACAAATAAAGATAATTTTAGATGTTTAATTACTATTTGGAGCATTGGGATCGCTAAAAGAGGGCTTAATGAACTTTTTTGTGAAAACCTCAAATTCGACCAAAACTGACATTTTTCAGTTCTTTTGCCTGTAGCTCAAAATTAGTCCGTGCGACTTCCGACTCATTTTGCCAGCACGGGTCACAATTGTTTTTAATACAGCAAGTGAATGCAAAATACTGTAAATAACTTTTTTTTTAATTTATTTCAAAATGTAATTTGTTTTCTGTGGTGGCAAAGCTGAATGTTCAGCAGTCATTAAATCCAGTCTTCAGTGTCACATGATCCTTCAGAAACCATTCTAATATGCTAATTTGCTGCTCAAGAAACATTTATTATCATCATCATTGCTGAAAACAGTTGTTCTGTGTAATATTTTTGTGGAAACGATGTATTTTCATAATCATCCAGGTGGTGAGAGCTTTTTTAATAAACACTGAGAAAATGGCACCGACAACTTCACCAAAGCAACTTCAGGTAAAGCTTCCTGTGGTATCGATTACCTAGAGCTTTTTGAGAGACTCTTTTAGTGAAGCCACAAGGTCAAAGAACACTTTTATGACCTAAAGTCATTCTCAACAGGCACTAACACTGCAATGAATCATGCAAAGCTTCTTCATTACTGGTCTCACAGGGGTGCTGAAAAAAACCCTTTATGAAGTCTTGAACCTACTCTACCCCCTAGAGAGAGTGAAATCGAGTTTTCAGAGAAGAACCCGGGAGATCACATGACAACGCTTTCACACTTGACAGAAAACAAAGCGTAATATGAAATAGATTAAATTTATTTGTTGAGGCAACCATTTTTATTTGTTAAAAATCATTACTTCCAGGAATATTTTACCCAAAAATGAATTTTGTCATCACATCCTGACCCTCATATTGTTCCAAACCTGTAAGACTTACAATCTTCTGTAAAACACAATTTAGTTGTTATTTCTCTATAACAAATGAACAATGCTTTCAAACATCAAAAAGATGCAAAACACCATAAGCTATCATAAAATGTTCCATATGAGTAAATGATGACATTTGTTCCTTTAACCATGTTGTCAAACCTCACTATTTTGTGGAAGCATCTCCTAACCTTTTAACAACATTCTCTAACTCCAATGTTTCACAATAAACATTCACAAAGAAAATATTACATTTGTTTGTAGTTCAACATGTCAGTCTCTCAACTTCACAGCCTTGAGATGGAAATAGCCCTTAGACTCCTGTCAGTCAACACAGAGGGAGGGAGCCGAACAGATGCACCGATCTCATCCGATTTGATCACAGCCACAGCTTGAAGAAATCTACCTGTTCCCACAGGTAAACCTTTATTTAGATGCGGAAGGCTTGTCACTGGCAACTTTCGAACTAAAATTACAAAAGCCAGCTACTTATACATGTAAAAAAAGAAACCAGAGAATTAGATCCAACAAAATCCAAACAAATATGCATTAAAAACAAGCAGATTGTCACTGTACATGTTGTTTACATCTGTCAAAAAGAGAACAATATTAAACTGAACACTCCGAATGTCTCTCTTCTTCAAGTTAAGAACTGAAAAATAACAAAAACTATAAAAACCGTGTATATAAATAGCATTCCAGCTAGAGAGAGAGAGAAAAAAAAAAACATTGAATCTGAACCTAATTTTCCTAAGCTTTTCCTCTGAGAATTCTAATTCCTCTCTCATTATCCCATCCAGTGTCATTTTCTCAACATTTCAGTCACTATTCTTCGGATTTTACCATGTAACTCACTCACAGTTCCATTCACAGTGAATAGAGGGGGTTTCAAGGATGGAACGGACTCTAAATATTATCCTGCAGTGGCATCTAAAACACAATCGCTCGGTGACCGAGGTGTCGTCCTTACAGATCATATGCTCTTACCGCAAGGGTGCGGCATTTCCATACTTCTAAAGATTAGGAATCACATTCCAGCGTTCCCAAATGCTCAAAGCCGCTCTTTGGAGCTTGTTACTGGGAATAACCTTGTCAAAAGAGCACTGAGTCA
>JAFVLL020000868.1:0-14718 GCA_021397915.2 Tor tambroides
TGTAGCACAGTGTGATTGGGTGGGGTAGGATTAAATATATGAAATATGTTGGGTTTATGATAAATTATGTAAATCTGATGCATTTTAAGTACATTGGGTTTATTACCTAATAATACATATACATGTTTCTTATGCATTTAAAACAAATTGGATTTATTGTTACTATTACATAAGTTATAAGTTACTTATTACTTGTTTCATTTACATAAGGTTGGCAAATTTGCATCACATAAAGTTCATTAGTTTGTTTAAGTTAAGAAATATGTAATCAAAATGGATGGAAATTTTATATGCAATTGAAATACATAAATCTTAAGAATTGGGCCTAAATATTTTTTTGAGTGTACAGTTATTTATAGCAATACTCCAATCAGGCATTTTAGACATTTATTCAGGGTCTGAATTTCATTTTTGAAAATGGAGGAATTTCCCTCTTTTAGGTGACTCTTGTGAGAGGGGATTTTTTAAATTTGAGGGGTGGAGGGGAGCATTTTTTAGACATTTTTCAAAAATATATATTTATTTCACCTAAATGTTTGATCGTACAGTGCATTTTTGTTTTTACACTCGTGCAATTGTTACACAATAGCTTACACACAACACAACACAGTTACTCAAGCAAGTGGAAAAACATTTAAAATACTTTTTTTTACATGATCACAAACATTCTAAATTAAAACTTACCAATGACAGAAACAGTCAGCTCTACTGCTTTTTTTTTTGCATTTAAATTTTTATTACAAGCAATCCTGTGGTTCATAAAGTACTTTTTCCTACCTTCACGAGTGCCATCTATTATTGCCTTGTTTATCTAAAAGTGCTGTTTTCCTTTAAACCTAGCCAAAAAACCATATGTGTTAACTGTGAAACACAGTAGACTTTAATTATATGCAGTTATGATGTAATTACTACATTTCGTTTTCATATTGACTGCAAATAATGCGCTGTCACTTTAATTCAGTGCGTGCAGCAAACTCGGTGTGGAATCCATAGATATGTATTACATATGTATTAATATGTATTACATATGGTGGAATCAATCGCTGCACTGCTGCAAACTGCTTATGGAACGCACTGCCAGAGCGTAACCGTGTGCAGTGTGAACGCTTTAAAATCCGTTAACATGAGCGCGGAAAAAATCCTCTTGCCACTCACCTGCACTCCGTCATAAATCACTCACACCTGACCTCTGTCAGGGAATCCTCCTCACCTGTTGCTGCCAATCAGGCTCCCTATAAAACAACACTCAATCCATACGCTCATTGTCTGGTCTCGAGGTTACAAGCTCTTCATCTGTCTTATCACTTACCTGCTGGATCCCTGTGGCTCTGTGGATGTCTTCCTCCAGTTGATTCTACTAAAGGCAAAGGACGATTAATTCCTCAGTTTATTGAGCTTCCTTGAAATCTGAGCTATTGCACTTACCTTTTGACGTTGCCTTCAGTTTGTGAAATAAAGAAGCTCTTATCTTACTCATCCTCGTGTGCCTCTCCATCCAGTGTGTGACAGAAGACCAGACCTATACAAAAACTGTCATATGGATCCCCTTGAGCAATTATGTTCCATTTATCAAGATGGCCGTCCCCTGGAGGAGTATATCCATGAGTTCCTCACCTGCTCAAAGCAGATTTCCCTTGACCGGTGGACTCTTGTGGACTGTTTCTGGGGTGGTTTGGATGAGGAGATCACTCAGCGGATGCCATTGGACCCTGCCTGATTACATCAACCTGGTTCGGTTCGTCAGTGGATCCCATCTCCTCGCCGTCAGCTCAGAAGCATCACCCCTTCGTCCCATCCATCTCAAGTCAAGTCCGCTGGCCGCATCGAAGACATCACCAATCATGACCGCTGATCAGCAAACATCACACATTATGGCTGTCGTTCCGGAAGCACCACCAGTTAAGCCCATCAGTCCAGAATCCACATGCCTGGCCAGTTGTCTTAGGCCACACCTGTCCTCCTGTGTTTCCCCTAGCCCGGAAGTGGGTTTCGAATAGCGCTGACCTGGGGGCTAAGGTTGCGGACCCCTCTATAACATCTGTCCGGTCAGCACTGAAATCTGCCTACCACTCTCCGTTTTCAGCTCCCCGAACCAATCCGGTCCTCAGCCCAGAACCCACGGCCGCCTCACTCGCAAGCCTAGAATCACCGGCCGCATCTGTCAAGCCCGCCGTCCTCGGCTCACTCAAGCCCGCCGTCCGCCGCACATGTGCCCCTGTTTGATGTTTCTAGCCAATCTGCCAGTGGTCAGAGCTCCTACAGCCATGACACATTAAGTTCCCAGAGCAGGGCTGGCCCTCAGCTGGCAGGCTCTATTCCTTATGTGCCTGTCCAGTCAGTAAGCACCTTTACTAATGGCTCATTTCTCCACCTCCAAGATACCTCTACCCAGTATGTGCCTGCTGCTTTGGATGCAAAAGTGCCTGGGTACAGTCAAACTGCCCCAAGTGGATCATTGTCTCTGAGCCAGTTGTCTCAATGGCAGCCTTTCTCTAGGTGGTCAAAAAGTTTTCAGACCTCTGGTTCAGTGGCATCACAGAGTAACTCTCTATCTCAAGGCTCTGCGGCTCCCAATAAGTTCTCAACCCTTACATCCGCAGGAAGTCTTGGCCAATTTATCTCCATGCGAGAAGGAAGTGGCAGATATAGTGGCTTGTCCAGCCTGTCTCAAAGTACCTCAAGTCAGTATAGCTCGGGGTTCCCTCAAAGCGCTCAGACTTCCAATGTGTCTTCCTTACTACCAGCCCCTGACCAGAGTCCAGTGCAGGCTCCAGCCCATGAGTATGCTGCAGTGCCTGCTCCTCGAAAGCTCTTTGCTGTGCCTGCTCCTCGAGAGCACCTTCCAGTGCCTGCCCCACGTAAATGTTTTGCTGTGCCTGCTCCTCGAGAGCGCCTTCCGGTGCCTGCTCCACGTAAGCGCAACCCCATTTCCGAATCCAGGCCACGGAGGGCTCCAGTTTCTCAGTTTAGACCCGAGGAGATTCCAGTTCTTAAGTTTACCCCCGAGAAAGCTGCAGATCCCAGTCCCAGAGAATCCAGTTCTCAAGCCACGGCCAGGAGAGCCGTTCCCAGTCCCAGAGAATCCAGTTCTCAGGTCACGGCCACGAGTGCCGTTCCCAGTCCTAGAGAATCCAGTTCTCAGGTCACGGCCAGGCGCGCTGTTCCCAGTCCCAGAGAATCCAGTTCTCAAGTCACGGCCAGGAGAGCCGTTCCCCGTCCCAGAGAATCCAGTTCTCTAGTCACGGCCAGGAGTGCCGTTCCCATTCCCAGAGAATCCAGTTCTCAAACCACGGCCAGGAGTGCCGTTCCCAGCTTTGTGTTCGTGTATCCTACCTCTCTCATTCAGCACAAATCCAAATATTCCATAATAACACCAGTTGAACTGCACTGCATTTCCCAGCATCCCTCATGCCACTCACCTGCACTCCGTCATAATCACTCACACCTGACCTCTATCAGGGAATCCTCCTCACCTGTTGCTGCCAGTCAAGCTCCCTTTAAAACAACACTCAGTCCATACGCTCATTGTCTGGTCTCGAGGTTACAAGCTCTTCATCTGTCTTATCACTACCTGCTGGATCCCTGTGGCTCTGTGGATGTCTTCCTCGAGTTGATTTCACTAAAGGGAAAGATAAGGACGATTAATTCCTCAGTTTATTGAGTTATTGCACTTACCTTTGAGATTGCCTTCAGTATGTTTAACCCTCTGGGGTCGACAAACTCTAGGGTCGGCGCGTTTTGTTGCATTTTTTTGAAAGCCCCTAAAAGGAACTTAAAGTACTCTGTGAGTTTTAATCATACAGATAAGAGTAATACATCAATAGAATCTGTAAAGCATCTACTTTTATTTGTATACACTCATAATAACAACACAACTTTGTAATTTTATAAAATGAAGAAATCAAACAGGGAGCACTCTCTGCCTTCTCCGTCTCCACGAACTGCATTTAGAAACGTGCCACTAAAATGAACTGTAACTCAGCAAATACTCTATTGGTGTTTGGTGATGAGTTTTTGGCTCAAGGTCTGCATTTACAGTCACACCAGAGGTGTTAAACTGGGATTAGGACTTGGTTTTATGCAGACCAGTCAAGTTCTTCCACACTGACTGAATCAATAATTTTATTTTTGAACCTTGCCTTATACACAGAGGCATTGGCATGTTAGAATAGAAAAGGGTCCTGTCCAAACTTTTGCTCTAAAATTAGAAGCACACAATTTCCTAGAATATCATTATATGCTTTAACATTAAGATTTGTACTCATAGAAATTACCAAAGTAGTCAAACCTGTTCATTAGAAGGAGGCGACCCAGTACTTTTGGCAATATAGTGTATGTGTGTGTGTATGTGTGTGTATATATATATATATATATATATATATATATATAAATACATACATACACACACACACATACAGTCGTGGTCAGAATTATTGGCACTCTTGGTAAATATGATCAAAGAAGGCTGTGAAAATAAACCTGCATTATTAATCCTTTTGATCTTTTATAAAAAAAAAAAAAATCACAAATCTAACCTTTCATTTAACTAAAACAATTGAAAATGGGGGAAAATCTCATTATGAAATAAATGTTTTTCTCAAATACATGTTGGACACAATTATTGGTACCCCTAGAAATTCTTATGAGTAAAATATCTCTGAAGTATATTCCCATTCATATTTACAATTTTGAGCACTCCAGGGGGATTATGAACATGAAATTATCCAGCCATGGCTTCCTGTTTCACAGAAATGTAAATAGGAGGGAAAACAAACCAAACCAAACCAAACAAACCAAATTTCCTTAATCATCCATCACAATGAGAAAAACCAAAGAATATATTTCTGATGTGCAGCAAAAGATAATTGAGCTTCACAAATTAGTGAAGTGGCTTTAAGAAAAGAGCTAGAGCAGTGAAAATTCCCATTTCCACCATCAGGGCAATAATTAAGAATTTCCAATCAACAGAAAATGTTATGAATCTGCCTGGAAGAGGACGTGTGTCTATATCGTCCTAATGCACGGTGAGGAGGAGAATTTGAGTGGCTAAAGACTCAAGGACCACAGCTGGAGAATTGTAGAGAATTGTTGAGATTCGGGGTCAGAAAACCTTAAAAAAAAAATTGTCAAACAGCCCCAACATCACCACATGTTGTTCGGGAGGGTTTCAAGAAAAATTGTCCTCACTCATCCAAAAACAATCTCCAGCATATTGGAAGATAATTACACAATGTCTTTATGTTGTAATAGTATTATTAAGGAGCTTTCATTTCAATCTACAGGCTAATGAAAGTTTTTGAACGAAAAATCCTGACCTTGGCCGCATGGCCGCACGTTCATGAGACTATTGGAGTCGCAATTTACTCTGACTCACACCAAGTAAATAAATAAATAAATTTTAATAAAATAATCTGTGAGAAATCAAGATTAATGAGCTAAAACTGCGACATGAAAAACGCCTAGAAATACTACAAAAAGTAGGATATTAACTTGGAATGTTTAGATTACGTTTAAGGAGGGGTGCCTTATGGCATAAAAAATAAATTGATTAGAAAGATGGCTTGAGTGTTATAGGCTAGCTAGGCCAACACACATTTTGGCACTCACATTAATGTCATAATGAAAGGCTTGAAACTTACATTTAATAATTCTCTGATGTATTTCAGCAGGTCACACATACTTATTCATTATCTGGCCTTTTTTAACACATTTATTCCAGCATACAGAGCCGATGCCGAAAATTATGGACATAAATTAAGAAATTGATCACTTTCTGTGATTCATTCCTTTGTATTAATTAAAACGTGTTTAAATAATAATTAAACCATATTTTAAATTCATTCTCTTTACATGGCTTTACTGATTAGCATGTGAAATTGGGCTTTTATGGAGGAACGAAAGAGCACCGCTGGAAAGGAGCGGAATGTGGTGCAATAATCATTTAACTCGATTGTTATATTTTCATAATCATTAGGGGCTGAAATCAAAACTCTCCTATTTCACTCTTCTGTTGCTGTTCTTTTGAACTTTAAATTAGGTTGAACTTTGTGCTGCCTTTATCATTCCATGCACAAGAACATGGTCTATCACAGTAGCTCTGATTTCATCTGAAATGACTGTTCTTGATCTTGCTCTTCCTCATCCTCCTCTTCCTCCACCTCGTATTCACACTCTTCCTCTACCTCTCAGATTGATGGATGCACCTGTGCCATCTTTTGAATAATTGTGTGTAAACGATGACAGTTGTGTTGCAGTTGTGCTTAACTTTTGCTTTCTTGTGTTAATGGTTTTGCATCACAAGTTCATCACAGTGCAAATTGTGTCTTAGTGAATGAAAATGTGTTTAGTGTTTTGCAAAAAGAGTGCATGAGATCTGCAAATAGTGTCTAAACTGCCTAAACTGGTTTTGCAGAAAGAGTGATTTATTTGACAAATTGGTTTAGGCTATTGAGAATTTGGTTCAGGGTTTAGTGTCTTAGCAAATGTGAAAAACTGTAAGAATCAAGCATATGTAACCTTTTGAATGGGATCATTTTTATAAATTCAACTGTTATTTTCTCTTGTGGGCTATATGTAAATGTCTTTTATGTGAAATATCTTATTCAGGTCAGTACTAAATAAAAAACATGCATTTTGTATGGTCCCTCTTATTTTGATAAAATAATTAACATTTTGCAGATTCTGCCAGGTGTATGTAAACTTTTGACCTCAACTGTAGTTTAAAGAGCAAAACACTATGAATAAAGTGGTTGATCGGAAAGTGATTGTAACACTTATGTTCAGCTGACTTTGTTCACATGACAGCTCAAAACTACAGTCTGAAATCTAAGCTTTGATGATTGCAGATTAAGTTTTTTACCTACACTTGTAGCTGTCATTTACAGCTACTCTACCATTCATTTACAAGTCCCTTTTAACTGTTATCTGCTAACATTTTAATTTTTTTTATAGGGAAGACGAGGACACATTCAAGATCCTCATTGCTACTGACATTCACCTCGGTTATCTAGAGAAGGATGCCATAAGAGGAAACGACACGTTCGTAACCTTTGACGAGATCATGAAACAAGCCGTGCAAAATGAGGTGGGAATGAAATAATGTGGACATATTTTTTTGTGACTTTGTGGTGATTTTGTAGCAAATAATTAATTTATATGAAATGATTACATAAATTTACAAAAATCCGTCCAAGAATTGTCTCCCTTTCAATTTGTGAATTGGAATTTTAATTAAATTGAATGGAATTGATTGAATTAAATGAAGTGGAATTCAGTGGCTGCTTTGCTAAAAAAAAAAAAGCAAGGGGGGGTGCAAACAAACTTAATCACACTGTTACTGCGATAGCATGACTGAATGCAATTGTTAAATAATTGTTTAACAGGTGATGTAATAATGAATCATTACTGCTTAAAAATGTAAGTTGAAAATTCAACTGTTAAAGCATGAAATAAGATACCAAATCAATGAATTTGAGTTTAATGTGGGTATATTATCAGTAAAGTAATCATTAAACATTTGTAATCATTCAAAAAAAAAAAAAAAAAACACTTTTTGGTCGGATTTAGGCCCCCTCATATTAGATATAAATTTTTCAGTTATTCAAGGCTCATTTCACCCATCTATTAATATAGCTGTTATTTCTCTCGTTAAAAAAAGATAAAGATCCGACTTCCTGTTCTAGCTACCGGCCACTTTCTTTGATAGGGACTGATGTTAAATTATATGCTAAAGTACTGTCTCGTCGTCTAGAGAAATTTATGAATAGGCTAGTTCATTATGACCAAACAGGATTTATTAAATCTCGCTCAGCTTTGGATAACTTACGCAGGTTATATCATATTATTAATTCAGTGAATAGTTTGTCCTCCCCTTGCGCAATATTATCTCTAGATGCGATGAAAGCTTTCGACCAGCTAGAATGGAACTATTTATGGGTGATTCTACAGCATCTGGGTCTAGGATCGAGTTTCATAAATATGATAAAAATTCTGTACGCCAATCCAGCAGCCACTGTTCTCACAGGTGCTGTTCATCCTAACCCATTCTTTATACATCGAGGTACTCGCCAGGGTTTCCCGCTTTCTCCTCTGTTATTTGCCCTATCCTTGGAACCCTTAGCTCAAGTGGTCCGACAATCTGAAACTATTTCTCCCATAATTATACGGAATACTCATCATATTTCTTTGTTTGCTGACGATATCTTATTGTTTTTGGAGAAGCAGTCACATTCTATTCCTTGTGTTGAATTTATTTGACTATTTTGGATCTCTGTCTGGGTTTAAAATTAATTGGAGCAAGTCATGTCTACTTCCCCTCAATTCTAAAATTGAATCCATGTCCCTTTCTATACCTATTCCATTGGTTCAAAATTTTGAGTACTTGGGGATAGATGTTTTTCCTTCCCTGCAGGAAATTGTCTCAAAAAACTAGTATTCTAGCCAAAGTATCCTTAGATTTGGAAAATTGGTCTCGTCTTCCTACTTCTTTTCAGGCTTGTACATCGGTGATTAAAAGGAATGTTCTCCCACGTATTAATTTCTTTTCTTCCATGATTCCTCTTACTCCTCCGGTTGGCTACTGGAACAAACTTGATGCATGTGTTTCACGGTATATATGGGATGGGAAACGTCCTCGTATTAAACTGACTACCTTACAGCGTAAGATTACAGATGTAGATTACATGGAGGTCTTTCTTTCCCCAATTTTAGACTGTATGCTCAAGCCTTTTCCCTCTGCCCTTTATCAGTTTGGTTTGATCCTTACGCTTCTGTGTCTTGGAGAGCAATTGAGGAATCTATTGTTTATCCGTATAAATTGAAGCATCTTGTTTTTTCGGGGGTTCCGCTTAGGCAGTGTAAATCTCGGTTTGGTCCCATTGTAACCCACCTCCTCTCCACATGGAGGGATGTTGAAAGACATTCACAACTAGTTACAATATGGCATAGGCATTCGCCTATTTTCCACAATAATAACCTTTTGTCAGGCAGTACTCCATTTTATTGTCTGCAATGGTTTCATAATAAAATAAACACTCTGGGAGATATCTATGATGATAGTGGTTTAAAATCCTTCCAGAATCTCAAAACTCAATATAATCTGCCAGGCACCTCCTTTTTTATGTATTTGCGCATTAGATCGGCCCTACGGGCATATGGGGTGCCTTGGAACTCTCAACTGCCTGTTCACCCTTTGCGCAAACTAATCCTTCCTTCTGAGGAATCTCCCTCCTCTGCTTCAGTCATCTATCTCTTTCTTCTTGAGCATTCATACAAACCTTTATCTATTACAACTGTTTGGGCTAAGGATCTTAATGAGGATGTGCATGTTTTATTTTCGGATCAGGTATGGGGTATGTTTAAATTGTCTTCTAAAAACCCTAATCACCAAATGATTCATTGGAAATTGCTGCATAGGGTTTACTTGACTCCAATGAAACGTTTTTATATGAATCTGTCATCTTCTCCTAAGTGTAATCTCTGTTCGCAAGGATCTTTAGGCACGTTTTTGCATTGTTTCTGGGAGTGCCCCTCTCTCACACCTTTTTGGACTGAGCTCTCATAAGACCTATCATATTTGTTGGGTACTGAGATATGTTTGACTCCGTGCCAGTTTTTTCATGAATGACTTTTGGGACTTCAAAGATTCAAGGATTCAAAGCATTTATTGTCATGTGCACAGTGAGGAAAAGCTAGTTTCCCTGTACAATGAAATTCTTTCTTTGCTGTCCACATTGAATGCCAAGACAAGTGCAAATTATTAAATTATTAAAATTAAAAAACAGACATACACATAAATAAAATAAAAATAATAAAAGTACAGCTATGCTGCAGGAGTAGAAATAGACTATGAATATAGAAATATAAACTATGTACATCTGTATGTGCGAGTGGCAATACTGACTTGTGCAAACAACAATATAGTGACGTGCAATATCAACATTAACGTGTCCACATGTAGCAGTAATATGTAGTATATCTCTGTGTGCGAGTGTGCAATATAGACTTATGTACTTATGTAAAGAAAAAAAAACGACTTTTTTCAAATTCGTCTCCTCTGTGTCACCCTTGCGCCATTTTGGAGAATATCTGCTGGACGGAGACTGCGTACGCTCTTCTGTGTTTTAGCTGCATACCGGATGCGCTGTTTTCGTTCAAATCAAAGCGTAAATATACGTATAAGACGTATCTACGCAGTGCGGCTGACACAGAAGAGCGTACGCAGTTTCCGTCCAGCGGATATTCTCCAAAATGGCGTTATGCTGACGTAGAGGAGACGAACTGTTGAATAAAGTCGTTATTTTTGTTTTCTTTGCACACAAAAAGTATTCTCGTAGCTTCATAAAATTACGGTTGAACCCCTGATGTCAAATGGATTATTTTACCGATCTCCTTGCTACGTTTCTGGACCTTGATTGTGTAAGGACCCTTGCTGTCTATGGGAGGGTCAGAGAGCTCTCTGATTCCATCAAAAATATCTTAATTTGTGTTCCGAAGATGAACGGAGGTCTTACGGGTTTGAAATGACATGAGGGTGAGTAATTAATGACAGAATTTTCATTTTTGGGTGAACTAACCCTTTAATGACCAATACCAGTGTATTATAGAACAGGGTGATCAATGGTCAGTATAAAGTATAAATACAATGTATAAATACAATGGAGATCAAAGTTAGGGAACAATTTATGAATAATAATTAGATTTTTGCTAAAACTGTTAATCTTCATCAAAATTTGAAAGAATATCAGCTGTACATTAGGGGTGTGTGATATATATCATCTGCGATAATATCGTAATTGTTGTTTTAACGATGTGCAATTTGACAATATCGAGTATTTTGCAAAAACCAAACAAAACACCTACGGAGTGCATGCATACATTAGCCTACGTGGTGATGAAGCGGGTTAAACAGTGCATGTGCGCTTGTTCTTTCACTGCATGATTCTGTATTAAAATGCATTAAGAATGACTGCAAAATTCAAGATATGGGGGCAGAAAATGTATATATTTACGTTTCATGCCGTTTTTTCTTCAAAAATAAGCATGATTACAAATGTGATATTGATTTTATACAACAGTTCAATAAACAATAAGTTAATATTAAGAGACTTACGTTTTAGACACCATATTGCCTGTTTTTGCTCCATTTCGCAGACAAAAAATAATTCCAAACAGCTACAGCACTGTTTTGCGTCTCTGAGCAACATGACAGTGCTTCGTTCCTGAATGAATCAACCGTTAAATGATTCGGTTCAATCGCAATATTGACTCACTTATTAACAGTGACTTTCTGCCACCTACTGGTGGTTTTAATTTCACATTTAAAGTCTATTTTCATTTTTTAAATAATTTTAAATATCAGTATTCAATGTTTTATGTTTAAAATGTAAAAAAAAATGCATTTCTAACTGGTTAAAACACTCCATGTCCCTCTGAGCTGCATTAAATAGTGTGTAAATACATCTAAATGCTACCTCAGATGCAGCTTCTGCAAAGATTAATTTTGATGATACTGGTTTCATTTGTTTGGTAACAGCCTAAATGTGTATTATCTTAATTGACTGATTAAATGTAACAATTTGACTCAAAAGATGTACACTTTTAGAAAAAAATGCTTTATTAAAGGTAAAAATCAATTTAAACTTAAATGAAAAGATTAATTAATCACTGATGTGAACTGACCACACAGAATATGAAGAATATCAAAAACTGCAGCTGTCCATGGTAGTCAGATATCAGCACAATAACACACTCTGCAAAATATCGTCTAATTATCGTTATCGAAAAAATCCAAAAAAATATTGATATCATTTTTTTTTCAATATCGCACACCCCTGCTGTACATATACCACTGTTCTACTGACATGTTTGACAAAATGTCCAAGGCATTTCGTCTAAAACCTTTATTTTGTGGAAAACACAGTGATCAAAATTAGAGAACAGTAACCACTGTAGCCCAAAAGAAGATTACAACTAAAATTTTAGAGGGTTACAGCTGTCAGAAATTAGTAGGACGTGAAGAGGCCTTTTCTTTGAATGACTTAAGCACATTTGCAGCCGCAGGACATCATTAGTTTCTCACATACCCCCTTTCCACCAGTAGGAACCAGATGCTAGTTTAGAGCCAGTGCTATTGCCAGTTCTTAGTTGGTTCAACTGGCGAGCCCTTTAAGAACTGGTTGCTTTTCCACAGGCTAGAGAGCCAATACAGAGCCAGGTCTTGTGTCACTGAATACGTTTCATGTTTTGGTTCACTAGCGCGGCCGCGCCAAACACAACAGACTTGTTTGAGGTGCATCGGCGCCACACAGACCGATCGATTGATCGCCACACAACACACTAAAGCACCACGAGAGCGATCCAAAAGCATAAAGAGCCGTTTGCTTTCCAGTCACTCCCACAGCACCCCGATGCCTCGCACGATCCGCGCAGCACCGATCCATCCCGAACAAGCCTAAACAATCTATCAACAATGGCGGACGTTGTGTTGCTATTGATGTTCGTGGCTTTGCGAACCTACATCGGCATCCAAACACAGCGAATCCAATGTGTTCGTGTTTAGCTGCTATTTCAAATATGGCGGTCAAAAGTTTCTGTCGTCTTGTTGGTCACGGTAACCCCGCCCCCAGCCCCTGACGCAAGCGGTTCTTCCTTCTAGCCCAGCAATGTTTTGGTGCTACTTACGAACTGCTTTTCCTGGTTCGGAGCTGGTGCTTTGGGTGTCGAAAGACAAAGAACCGGTTTGAAACTAGGCTCTGGCTCCGAACCAGCACTGGAACTGCCTTGGTGGAAAAGGGGTAACACTGCGCTGGTGTGATCTTGGTCCACTCTTCTTCCACCCTCTTCCATAGTTTGGTAACTGTATGGGTTTCTTAGCCATAACTTTTTCGTCAAGGATTTTCCAGTGATTTACAATTGGGTTTAGATCAGGACTCTGGGCTGACCATTTCATTATTTCAGTGTTCTTAGCATCAAGAATCTGCTTTATCCATTTTGCAGGGTGACGGGGGCAGTGTCTTGCATGAAAATAGCAGGCTGATTGGGAGATGCTTGCAGGGAAGGAACTGCATGTTGCTGAAGGAGTTTTTGATAAGCTTTTGCATTCACTCTGCCATGTAGCTGTATAAGAGGCCCAACTCCTGCTGCACAAATCATCTCCTAAACCATGACACTTCCACCTCCATCTTTTACTGACTTTACACACTTGGGCTTCAGTTTTTCCTTAGTTTGACGCCGAACAAAATGTTTCCCATCGGACCCTAATAAATTAAACTTGCTGTCATCACTAAAGTGAACTTTTCACCAGTTCTACTCTGTCCACACAACATGCTCTTCAGCAAAGTCGAGCCTAGCCTTTTAAATATTTCTGCTGATGAGAGGCTTTGTCTCTGCAAAGTGTACTTTCAGTCCGACTTCTCTTAAACATGCCAAAACATATCCTTACACCTTTCAGCACTGAACTGGCAAGCAAATCCAGCTGCAGTGTTGAACCAATTCCCCATTGAGAGTCTCTGCATTATCTTGTTCTCTCATGCATTTGTCTTGCGTGGACGACCAGCCTTTTTGGGGGACATGAATGGATTAGTGTCTTTGTAAGCATGAAATATTCAAGAAATCACAGATTTGGAATGACCAACTTCTCTTGCAATGGCTAGAAGGGTCATCCCTTTGGCCTTCATCTGGACAACCTCCTGTAGCAGGGTTTCAGTTAAATAGAGTTTGTCAGATAATTAAGGAAATTAGCACCAGGCCTTAACACCAATAACTTGTATATACTGTATCTGTAAGTGGTCTTTAATTTCGATCAGAATTCTTTTTTTAGATATCTCATTTAAGTTTTCATACTGTGATTCAGAATACAATTAATTGAAGAAATATGCTTAAAAACTGCCCTTATAAGTTGTTCTCTTATTTTGATCTCCAATGGATGAGATGATATCAAATGATTTAATTTAAAGATTGTAAATAACATATGCAGCAATGAAATTTGTATTTATTTTATTTTATTTTATTTTATTTTTTTAATTAACAGCGTTTTATTATAATAGTGTTCTCATTATAATGTCATGTATATGACAGTACCAGTCATAGTTATTAATATTCTGCATTGTTGTTTGTCCTGCTCGTGCTGCGCGCTGAAGAGATAATTGCCGTAGTACTAACGTTACAATGAAGCGTTTTACTGCAGCATAACTCAACCAAATGCATCTTATACGAGATAAATATACACGAGATTTATATATATATATATATATATATATATATAAACTGGCTGAAATGTTTTGAAATCACTTGTACCCTACCTGATTGAAAAAATCCTTTCTTTCACTCTGCCTGTCAATTTGAGTCTTGTTAAAGATTTAAATCGCTGCCGCCAAGATGCTCCTTTGTCGGTCACGGATTATGGAAAGTGAAACTTAAATCTATAGGGGTGGTTGGATTTATTCACGCACGTTAAATTATTTATTTAAAGCTTCTTTCCTTTCAGATTCTTATTTACAGCATTATCTTAATAGGCTGTATATTAACTTATTGCGAGAAAACCGGTAGTTCTATGTAAAATCAGACATTTGAGCACCCCCACATAGCCAAAATGGCATGATCATAACACTCCGCGAATATTCTACCGTGAGATTGGGATTCGAATCAGGCTCCTCCTATCGAAGCATCGAATCGTGTACTATTCGGGGTTACCCCTAAAAAAAAAAAAAAAAATATATA
>JAFVLL020000868.1:14813-33783 GCA_021397915.2 Tor tambroides
CTATTTTTATTTGGTAAAACATGTATGTGTTGAAACGGCTAATAATAAAATGTGACATTCTGTAGTTTTGTCTCATATTCATCTTTTAATCATATTTGCAACAAAGACTGAGCCCAGTCTTTACTAAAAGAATATTTTCTCTTTTTTGTTGCCATTATTACGACGCCTTGTAAAATAGCTTTTACTTTACCAAATTATCCAGAACACAGGAAAGTTTGTTTTCTGACAGGGAACGCAGGGAATGAGTCACCTGCTCCACATTTTTATTGACAGCCATCACAGCCTCTTAGTGATCATTACTCCTTTCTTTTCAGCCATTGGATAGGATTTAAAGAAAGAGTCTTTTGTATTTGTGTGAGGTGGGTTTCTACTTCTGACGAAGCGCTGTTCAATATAGGTGAAACTATGATGCAAAAAGAATAAAAAGTTTTCTTAAAAAGGCAAAAGAACGCATGCACGCTTTCTTGACATGACAATTAACCAACAGACCGATGAAAATGAGGGACATTTTCTCAATATGTGACGTGCGGAATAAGGGGTGAAAATGCTGTGCGGTACAACGCAAAGCGGGTGGGGTGGTCACCCTAAGCGTAGCACATACTTTTATTAAAGGGGTCATATGATGTTGCTAAAAAGAACATTAATTTGTGTATTTGGTGTAATGCAATGTGTTTATGCGGTTTAAGGTTAAAAACACATAATTTTCCACATACTGTACATTATTGTTGCTCCTCTATGCTCCGCCTTTCTGAAACGCGTCGATTTTTACAAAGCTCATCGTTCTGAGAAGCGAGGTGTGCTCTGATTGGCCAGCTATCCAGTGCATTGTGATTGGCCAAATACCTCAAGCGTCTGACGGAAATGTTATGCCTCTTACCATGTTGTGATGCCGTGTCCCGGCGCGACGAGATTAAAACAATAAAACCCACTATAAACGAGGCAATTGTTGCATTCAGTGAGGACATAATTACTGTTTATAATGACTCATATGTTCTTTTTACGCCTTGTAGTGCGCCACCTAAACATAACACCATGTCTGCATTTGTGATCGTAGAAACGCCAAACAAGCACTACTCTACACTGCTCAAAACTCGTGTTTGAATAGTGAGTAGCAAATTCTTTAAATATCGAAACGTACTTACAGGCTGTGAGTCAGAAGCACCAGACTGTCCTTGTGACGTTGGAATTGCCCACTTTATAGTGTTCACAGCCATTCATAGTGCTCACATTGTAGGCTATTCTCTCCCAAGATCAGGAAACAGTCCTCCGTAAAATGCGCTGCACACACTCTGTCCACTGCTCTTACTGCTGCCAAAAAAGTTATCCTCAAAATGTACAGTAATATATAATAAAATAAACAGTACAAATAAAATAAAACTAAAGTACAAATAAACTACAAGTAAAATTAAATAAACAGTACAACATTTGCATTGTACTGTTCTGGAACAGTGTTTTAAATATAACTTAACCACTGATTTTTAGTTGTGTACTCATTTGGAGTACTCGTTTTCACAACAAAACACACAGCGTCTCCACGACATGGCGGCAGCTACAATACTACAGTGAGAATAAAAGTTACGCTGCCTTTCATTGCGTATACGTTTGGGCGGTGTTATGCAAATCTTCCCACACCATGACATAGGCGAGTTTGAATGAGCCGTTTTAGGAGGGCGTGGCAGAGTCTTAAATTTTATAAAGAATATCTGTTTGGGTTTGAGACTTTACAAATCTTATATATGCACAAACAGCTTGTAACACTCCAAAGACAAAGGAAAACATGAAATCGCATCATATGACCCCTTTAACAAAACAAATAAAATACACCATACTATATGCCTAATATTTAAATTTAGGTATACAAAACTGAAGATCAGTAAACATTGTGAAACCAAATAAATAAGAAACAAACGTTTATTAGCAAAACGAAAATGAAAGCTTGGAGACACGGCATACTTGATATAAAATAAAATAAAATAAAAAAATACAGTTTAAATAAATAAAAATCAGCAAACACTGTGGAACCAAATAAATAAGAAACGAATGTTTAAAAAAAAAAAAACTTCCAATATCACCTTAGATGGCAGAAGTCAACAGGTTTTTCAAAATCCAAAATATTTTTGAAACAGGTGCTTTTTGCATGTCATTTTGAAACTCTTCTGCCATCATCTTGTCTGTCTCACCTCACTCTTCTTGTCAGCTTCTCCTCACGTGATAAATGAAATCAGATCTGTGATGTGACTGTCGTTCAGTTTTAATTGTAGTGTCTGTTCTCTAACTGAACTAAATGATTTTTATTACTATAAAAATCAAAACGACGGTGGGGGCGGTGCACTGCGGTGTGTTGCGGCTTCACACCGGTAAAACCGTCAACACCATTTATCGCAGCAACCCGAATTCTAACTACGTTCTCTATGCTCCATCACACAGTGAGTTGTTGCCCTGCCTCATATTTGTCATCGATCAACTGATGACCCACGTAGGTCTGGGGTGGGGCAAGTGTGTTAAATGCGTTAATAATTGGGGGGAGGGGTTACTTTTTACAAGAACAAACTCTCAAACTTCTTTCAGTAATTCAGTAACCATTTCAGAGTTTAAAAAAAAAATCACATTTTCACTTAATTCTTTGTAGGTGTCACAATACGCTGTATTGAGCACAGTGCAAACGAGGTAATCAGTGGCAACACAGCTGAATGAAATGACAAATTAAATCAGTAACAGTGACAACAAACACAGGCAGGAAAATAGTGCAAACACAAGTCCAGACTGAATGACACTGCCTCATTGCCTATGAAAACATTGTGTTTCATTTAAAGTTTGGAGCAAACTTCCTTGCATCATTGTGTGTGGGGTAGGCTATTGCACAGACAATTAACCCATAGCACCATCTAGTTGTGCACTTTCAAATTTTGTAAGTATTTTCTTGATGTAAATATTATCATGCAACTGAATAGAAATTAATAAAAAGGAGTGTAATGCTGTTATTTTGTAAAGCCCTCTTTTTGTAAAATTACTTAAATATGTATTGTAAAAAAAACAAATACCTTACAAACATTTGTTCAAACATTTTGGTGTTGGTGTTTAGTTCAGTTGAAATTCTGCCTCAGTTATTTTTTTTGTTTGTTTTATTCTATATGTATTAAACATTTTAGATTAATAACTATTTACAGCAGAGCCCAACATCCACCCATATTCATAAGATACAAAAAATAAAAGACAAAGAATTACAACAATAAAGGTTGTTTGCCAGACAAAATAAAACTGATCAAAACAATATTAGAGGCACAACATTGTATTGTTCTTCTGGTGGCGCCATGTGTTTTGGTTGTGGTACACTTCAAAAGGGCAATGTTCAGCAAGTAGGACATCCCAAGTAAACATAACTGGGGTAACTGGAGTAGATGGATCCAGCCACATTTTCAGGATAACCTTTTTAGCAGCAGTAAGAGCAGTGGACAGTTTTTTGATTGAAGGATAGTGGGAGCGAAGAATCATCCAGCAAGAGAAAAAGCAGTGGGTCCTTTTGGATCCCAGTCCTCAGAAGTTCAGACAATAAGTCCCATATCAACGACCAGAACAACACAATTTGGGAACAGTCCCAGAACATATGAATATATGTACCTTGACATGAGCTGCTACACAGGTGACAAAAGGGGTCAGACTTTCTTTTCATTTTATATAATAAACAGGGTGTGGTATAGATTAACTATAATGAATCATATGATGAGCTGGGCTTTTTGAGGAAGCAAAACAGTTCCCCCTGCCCAGACAGTGTTCCAATCAATCACAGTGTTAAGTTCTCTCTCCCCGAAGCTCTCAGTCTGAATGTTTGAATACTGTTGTACCACAAGTGATTTATAAATAGTTATATTGAAATTTAAGAATTTTATTGGAATCTGAATTCTGAATCATGCACAACCTTGATACATAGATGCCTCTCTGCACAGATGCTTAAGTCTGTATAGTGCACAGTATACAAACTATGCTTTTTTCCTCATCACCTGTCAATTTGAATAAGATTTGTTTTTATAGTGCTTCTCTTCTTTTCTCTCAGGTTGACTTTGTTTTGCTGGGTGGGGATCTGTTCCATGACAATAAACCATCCCGCAAGACTATGCACTGCTGCATGGAGGTGATGAGGAAGTACTGCATGGGTGATCGGCCAATCACCTTTGAAATCCTCAGTGATCAGGCTGTCAATTTCAGCCACAGCAAGTAAGGCTTAAATTTTTCATGTCTTGATGAGAAGCATCGTCAGTGCTTATTGTATGTCTTGACACTTTGATATTGATATTTTTTTTGTTTTGGTTGTGTTTCTGTTTTTTTTCACCTCGTAACAGGAATAGTTAAAAGCAAAATAAAAAGTTTTGGGAACACTCTGTGAAGCCTGCATTTCTAATAAATTATAATGAATGCATAATGACTATATATATATATATATATATATATATATATATATATATATATATATGCTGTCAAACGATTAATCGCGATTAATCGCATCCAAAATAAAAGTTTTTGTTTACATAATATATGTGTGTGTGCTGTGTATATTTATTATGTATATGTAAATACAAACACATGCATGTATATATTTAAGAAAAATGTGTTGTTTATATATTAAATATATTTATATATAATATAAAATATAAGAATCTAAATATATAAATGTATATGAATGTAAATATTTCCAAAATATATACTGTATGTGAGTGTATCTGTATATACAAAATAAATATACACAGTATACACACACATATTATGTAAACAAAAACTTTTATTTTGGATGCGATTAATCGCGATTAATCACTTGACAGCCCTAATATAAATATATATATATATATATATATATATATATATATATATATTTATTTTAGGGCTGTCAATCGATTAAAATATTTAGTCGCGATTAATCGCATGATTGTCATGAGTTAACTCGTGATTAATCGCAACTTAATCGCACATTTTTATTTGTTCTAAATGTATTTTAAATTAATACTTTTCAAGTTTTTAATACTCTAATCAACATGGGCATGGACAAATATGGCTGCTTTATGCAAATGTATGTTTATTATTATTGAAACCATAGAGCATGAAGACTAGACATGTTTCAAAGCTCACAGATGTTTTTCAAAGAACTTTCCAGGTTCCCATTACTTCTCTTTCTTTGCACTAAGCAATTTACTGACACAAACCTGTTTACATTTTTGCAGAACAGGGCAGCTCACTTCTTCTGAACATACAAAATGTACATTTATTATTAGATTTGTTTGCCTCTCTGTGCTCACGTACTGTATTTTGATGCAGCTTAATTCTCAAAACTGTTTTCATTGATATATTTTACAGTTTCTGTTGTCAGACAACGGAATGAATATGAAATAGTGACTGAAACACGACCCATTAAGACTACATAAAAAGCTCTCCCTTTCAAGATGTTAATCTGCGCAAAAATCCTGATAATCGAGCTGTCGTCTGATGAAATCAAATACACAGAAGATAATGACAATAACTGTGCTGTAATTTTGGCTATACTTGCATGTAAAATTAGAGAAGCAACATAATATCTGTGTTTAACTGAAAGCGCTGCTCCTCTCCGCTGCTCGCTGAACAGAGCAGACACAGAGAGAGAGGTGTGTGTGCGCGCGCTGGGACAGCAAGACCTCGCGCTCACGCGGCAGTACCGGCGAGTCTCAGAAACTAAATAGGATTAGCCAGAATTTATTTAGGTGAAAAATGTAAATGTGCAGTATTTCTGAAAAAAAAAAGAAATAAAAATTTTTTTCTTTTTTTAATATAAAATCAATTAATGGAGATGCTTTTGATTATTAAAATTTAATTGAACCTTTCAGAAACTTAATTTAATGGAATCTTTCCAGAAAATAATGGAAAACAGAATTTGGTAAAGATAAAATTGTAAAACTCAATTTAATTGGACAGGTTTTTTGATTAATAAAAGTTCATTTAACCATTAAAACAGAGTATAGAAAAATGAAAATGGAAAAAAATGAATTTGGAAATAAAACAGGCCATAGGGCCCTATAATTATAATTATTTTTTTTTGTGGTAATAAAAATAGATGTAAGTGAACAATAGCTTTTAAAATGACTTAAAATACATAATAGCAATGATGCAATAATAATTAGTTCAAATAAAGTATCAAAAGCAAGAAATCATATGGTTTTATTGAACAAAACTGTTAAAATACATAATGTATTATAAACAATAGAGCTAATGTAGATTACGCATTACAACAAAGGCCTGCAGGGGGCGCCAATGGCCTGACGATTGTTTTTACACATTACTGTGCGATCTAATCCTTGTTTAATATTGACCAAGCACCATTTAATTCAAATGTCCACTTAATCTTTAATATTTGGCCATTTCTTTAGGACAGAAATGCTATAGCCACTGTAATTAAATGAATATGTGGACATCAAAACGTGTAAACTCAGAGTGAGGGTTTCAGCTTTTATTTTCAAAATAAAAGCTGAAACCCTCACTCTGAGTTTACACGTTTTGATGTCCACATATTCATTTAATTACAGTGGCTATAGCATTTATATGTTGCGCAAACGCAAACATTTATTTATGTTTGCGTAGATTTATAAATGATTTACCTTACCAATCTGATGGCGCACGTTGCGTTCCCAGATGAACGTTATAATAAACCCAAACTCACAACAACATGCAGAGATGGAGTTTGAGATGCTCCACACATGTAAATGATAACAGTTCCTGTGGAACTACTCTGAACAGAGCCGCTGTGACGCACGTACTTAACCTACACGCATGTAAATAATTAAAGCACATATACTGTATTAGAACTGCATCGCATATAATTATTTAATTAAATCATAGCATTTGTGAATTCACAATTATGCTTAATTATGATTTTTAAATGTGTTTAATATATCATGCAGCCTTGGAAAACAGTCTAATAATGTGTTTTATGGATTCTCGTCCGTGAAATGCACCACTTCCGGTATTTGGCCGGTTAGTCGGCGAGAGCAAAATGAAGTAGATGATTTTTAAAAATCGAATAGTCTACTAAAATCGATGAATCGTGACAGCCCTAAAGCCTAAACAAACATAGAAGACATATCCTTGTGGCGCGGCTGACACAGAAGAGCGTACGCTGCTTGCGTCCAGCGGATATTCTCTAAAATGGCGCTACACTGAACCAGAGGAGACGAATTTTTCAATAAAATCATTTTGTTTTCTTTGCACAGAAAAAGTGTTCTGGTCGCTTCATTAATTTCAGATTGAACCACTGATGGCAGATGGACTATTCTGATGATGCTTTTCATACTTCGACAGTGACTACGTTTACATTGACATCAGTAATCTAATTATTTACCTTATTCTGAATAAGACAATATTATGATTAAGGTGTTTACATGAGTTGCTTTTAGAATGATCCTTTCATGTTCCAATTTTACATGTAATAGTACATAGATCGATTAATGGCACACGTCATTACGTCACCACGTGACACCATCTAACGTCCCCTCCAGAATTTCATGTGTAAACATATAGTTCAGGGGTGTCAAACTCATTTTAGGTTGAGGGCCGGATTGAAGAAAATGTCCCCTTGTGCGGGCCGAATTACCTTTTGTTAAACCCTAATTTGCTCACAATTACAAATAATATTAACCATACATACTACAATATAATTTACAAAAAAATCTAGGAAACCTTTTTTCAAAAATTATGCTATGTTATTTTAGGGGTGTGCAATATTGACACAATGTCATTTTTTTATTTTGATTTTTTAAAATATTAATAATTACCATATTTTGCCGAGTGTGTTTTTGAGATGGTTTGTTTAAGGCTGTCATGGATAAATAAATATGACACTAAAGCCGCCAATAGGTGGCAGCAAGTCTCCGTCTTAATGAGCGATCCATTGACTCATTCATTCAAAATGTTTGATTCGTTTATAAACGAAGCTAGTGATTGTCTGCGTCCCAATGTGCATACTATATCCATCTTAAATTCTATGTGATATTAATAATTTTCAATACTGTTTGGGGCAGATATGGTGGAGAGTATGCACATTGGGACGTAGGGATTGTCTAATGGCCACTGAATCATTGACTCAAATGATTTGATCAAAAAGACAGATTCATTCAGTAACAAAATATGCATTGCTGCTCGGAGACGAAAAATTGGTCTTACTCTGGCTTTGTTAAAAATTTTCATTGCCGAGACAGAGATAAACAGATAGCATTGTGACTAAAACGTAACACGCTTAATACTAGCATCTTGTTTGTTGAGCTGTTGTATACAATCAATTAATTTGCGATCGTGCTGACATTAAGGAAAGCAACACTCTCGTTATAGTTAACGTTAACAATCATGACATAAATATTTAAAGACTCTTACAGGGCATTTTTGCCTCCATATCTTGAATTATATTATAACTGTATTCTGATTGCCTTCATCCGGCACTGAAAAAGTCCAGTGCACTTGCAAAGTTACAAAATGTCAGCTCGCACACCATTAAAACAACAGTTCAGTAGTAGCCTACAAGATAAAAATGTCATGTAATATTGCACATTTTTACCACAGCAACGGGTTGTGATTAAACATAACCTTACCTGTCTGCGTTGAGATCACAGAACCTTTCTTTCAATTTCTCCTCAAATAGCCTGTCCACACTTCCAGGTCATTTTTTTTTTTTTTTTTTTATTCTAGACATGTTTAAAATCACAAGTAACTTTCCAAACAAGCATCAGTTACAACTGTGGTCCCGCTTTGCGTTGTACCGCACAGCATTTTCACCTCGTCCCGCACGTCGCATATTGAGAAAATGTCCCGCATTTTCATCAGTCTGTTGGTTTTTAATTATCATATTAAGAAAACGTACATACGTTCTTTTGCCTTTTTTTAAAAAAAAAGTTTATTTATTCTTTTTGCGGCATAGTTTTAGCGCAAAGGATGTGCAAACCTCATCAAGCGAGCACCACCGATGGAAATGGTCGAGCGCACACGGAAAAACACGATATTCTCCATTCATTTTAACCAATTAAAAAAAATCGGTGCAGCTTTCAGACACGACTTTCTTCTTATTTTAATAGTTCGTTTGAGGCGGTTTCTGTGGCCTTATTTTAATGACAAATGTCCAGAACGCATTATTGTAATGCGAGGCCACATCAAAATGCGCGAGCACAAATCTCTTCTCTCACAGGTGGATTCTCTTCACTCTCACACAAAACGGATACGCTTTTACTTGTGCGCGCTCAGAAACATAAGCGCATATGACAACAAATGTAAATCAGTATTTACGTAGCATAACAGTAGTAAATGTATCTGTCTCACACATGTCCCGCAAAATCACATCTATGTCCTGCAACATCTATTGCCAGGTGGTCACGCTAGTTACAACGCAGCTATCATCATAATATCATCGTACTGCTCAAGATTCTGGCGCCGCCTTTTAAAACGTGCGTGTGTAGGTGTCCCGACTCCCGAGGCGTAACATTCTACGCAAATAACTAAGACATTTGTTCCGCTTTAACTTAGAAATGAAATATTGTAGTGAATAAACATTTTATTTAATTTTTCAAAATAATGTTTTATTTATTATTTTATATTGTTCAAATCATCCCGCGGGCCGGATTGGACACCTTTGTGGGCCGTATTCGGCCCGCGGGCCGTATGTTTGACACCCCTGATATAGTTCATCTTCGTGATGATGCCATATACAGTTTTGGGTGTTTCATTTTTAATTTTATGAACGCTTCAAGAGCAGTTAATTATTTAGACATGCATACAGACAACGGCGGTGTTGAAGCTCTTTTATTTGCCGTCAAACGGTTGACCACTGCCGTATGTGTATCCTGTCGCAAAGTGCGGCGAAAAGTCCTACACGACGGTAATAGTTTGATTAAAGTGTGTACATGTCTGTACTGCACTTCAATAATGTGACTAAAATTGGAATACTCCACTTCTTAATTCGATTTGTTTACTTCAATTATGACTTTAGCTGGATTAAGGTAATCAAAAATCTCTGTTTACATGGTAGATTCTTAATCAGAGTATTGTCTTTATCGTATTAAAATCGGAGTATTGATGTCCGTGTAAACGTAGTCAATGTTATTTACTTGGCAGTCAATGAGACAGTCACAAACCTCCCGGTTTTCATCCAAAATATCTTAAATTGTGTTCCGAAGACGAACAAAGCTTTTACGGGTTTGGAATGAGAGGGGGGTAAGTGATTAATAACAAAATTTTCATTTTGGGGTGGAGTATCCCTTTAATCTTGTGTGTTATGAGTTTGTGCATCTAGTACGCTCACGTGTACTGATGTTAATTTGCTAAGCTAACACGTGCATGGGCATGTGCGTGATGTATTTGCGATTGATTTACTCGTAAATAGTTTATTGTATGGCAAGTTAAAGTGAACTTAAGAGATGTTAACTGAACTTGTGGTGTTTTATGTAGATTATTTTTTTATTTGCCTGATTCAGTCGAGTGATATCAACTGAGTGCTTATGAACTTTGGTGAGCCAGACCTGATGACTTTGTGAAAAGGGCCCACTGCTGTTCTTCGATTGGACCTGATTTCGTCGAGGGATTCTTTCAATTGCAGCTTAGCTGTCATTTGCTACACATACACTACCCGGGTAGTAGCTAAACAAAAGGCCTTACAAATTTACATTGATTCTACCTTTTATACATCAACTTGTAAAGGAACAATAAGGACATTTGGACAATTTTTCTTATTTTTTTGGACACTTAATTTTTTTTCATTCTGACACTTCTGTTTTTTTGGTACTTTGCATCCGTTTGCTTGAACTGGACTGAATCTTGAATTGTTCCAAGTTATATAAAGTGTTGAGTGATTACAAGAAATTCATTCTATAACATTGTCTCATGGTATTGAGTTATTCAAGGTTGTCGTACAATAAATGTGCTGGCTGTTAGCTGTTTTTATACTATTTGGCCTAAAATTCATTCCTATCCTCCCATGAGTCGAACCTGGCTCTTAGATTGAAAACTGTTACAGTGTTACACTGTTACAGTATTTCGGATATTGAGAGATGCTACAATGTCAAAGCAAAATGTGCTGTCTGTGTGTTAGGCATTACAGATACAGATAGTGATGATGAAATCACTGAAACCCTAAAAAAATATGGAGTTGTGGTGAAAGTAGTGAGAGTAGCCCCCAGTACTGCACCGTCAGGACAACCTACTGTAGTGGTAGAGTTTGATACCCACACTCCTGATGCACTCATGGAGCCTGATTTTCCCATAGAGATTAAGAATATGCGAAACCCCACAGTTACTTGGCATGAAGATAGTGTCAAAATATTAGCCCCACTCACTAAACTGACATGTTTCATGCTGAACATTCTTCCCTGGATTCAAGTAATGTCAGTGGTGATGATGCTGATTCAAATGTGACCTCTTCTGATAAGAGCACTTCCATCCTATGAAGATACAAAAAGAAATCACAGCCTAAAACACCAAAGATTAAGTCCATCACCCCAAATTCAGACAGAGAATCTGATCCAGCAGTAAGAAAAAAAAAAGACTCCAATGTCTACATTGAAAGCACTTACCCCTGATGAATTAAACCCACCTGAGATGCAACGCATACTTGTTGAACATGTCATCAAAAATGATGCTTCTGCAGGGCAGGCACATTCAAAATGGCTCTGGTCTTTCTCTGGCCGAATTCTAAAACCTCCAGGTGAAGCTGATTTTGACACATGGTGTCTCCATGTTGACCTTTTGCTGCAGGATTATCTCCCTCCAGATGTACAGCGAAGAAGGATCCTTGAAAGTCTCTTACCACCAACCTCAGATGTGGTCAAGCAACTTGGTTCCACCGCCCCTCCACAAGATTATGTAAAACTTCTTGATTCTGCTTATGTGGAAGATGGTGGAAGATGGCGATGAAATCTTTGCCAGGTTCTTAAACACTCATCAGGACACAGGTGAAAAAGCTTCTGACTACTTACAGAGACTGCAGACAATCCTTAGCACTGCTGTCAGGTGGAATGGAGTGAAGCAGTCCTCTGCAAATCGCCATTTACAGTTCCAGCGCAGGTGCTGGGTTCATTCCCTTATACTTACCCTTCAGCTTGAGTTTAAAACAAAGACACCATCTGACTTTGCGGAGCTGTTATTACTGCTGAGAACTGAAGAGGACAGAAGAGCTGCTGAACTTGACAGGATGCAGCGACACATAGGTAGTTCAAAGCATAAAGTTACATGTCACACACAGTTTGTTACTGATGTCTTGTGTCATGCTTATGGTGACCCCGGTGTGCTGCAAGCTTGCCTGTCAGAGACTGAGGCATTGAGAATGCAAGTAGCTGATCTACAAATGCAGTTAAAGTCCTCAAAGTCTAAAAAGAAAGAAAGATATGGGCCTGCTTTAGTGGAAAGCCCAAAAGTTACTCCATCTAAAGCAGAGATAAATGCACAGCAAATTACAAATAAACTTCCAAAGCCATGGTTCTGCTTCAGATATGGGGAAGATGGCCATGTAGCCAGACTATGTGAAGGCTCCATCAACAAAGCTCTAGTAGACCAAAAGTACAAGGAGCTAGTGTTGCGTTCGTCAACGAAAATTATGACTAAATATCGTCGTCAACGAACCTTTATCACGTGACGAAAACGAGACGAGACGAAATGTAAATGCTGGTCATGTGACGATGACTATAATTAAATGTATAATGCAATAACGTTGACGAATAAAAACGAGACTAAATGTGCTTTACAAAATAAAAACTATGCTAAAATGTCTCCTCATTTTCGTTGACCAAAACGAGACGAAACGAAATGTTATAACGTTATTTCGTCTCATTTAGTTGCGTTATTATTATTTTGCAGTATTTCTGTTTCCTGTGTCTCGCTTCAGGGGCTGCTTCAGGTCGCACTGCGCAGACGCAGGCGACGTCACTTCCTCAAGCCCCACTCGCGGCATTATTTAGAAGATGACAACAAACAAAGTACCGATGGCTGGCTGGCCGGCCAGCCGGGGTTCGTCTTTGGGAGAAAATGTATGCGTGTGTACTTCTAACATGTTTAGTTGGTAAAATAAATGTTGTAAATTCAAATCAGAGCGTCTTCCGTGTCTGGAATGGATGTATTCTTCAGTCTATAAGGTAACGATAATATAATAAGATAACCTTGTTTGAAATGGGTTTGGCTAAAAGAAAATTTTGGTTTCGTCTATACTACTAGGTATTTATACTATATTGACTGGGTTAAATAGAACTGCATTACTAAAAAGAGACTAAAATACAATTTTCATTGACTAAAACTAGACGAAAATGTCATCAGTTTTCGTCGACTAAAACTAGACGAAAATAGTCATGGATAATTCTGACTAAAATAAGACTAAAATGCTCAGACTTTTAGTTGACTAAAACTTGACTAGACTAAAAGGAGTATGAACGTGACTAAAACTAATAAAAACTAAAATGACAGCTTTACACAAAGACTAGACTAAAACTAAAATTAAAACAGGCTGCCAAAAACAACACTACAAGGAGCTTAAGGCCAAACAGGATGACTGAGCAAAGAGGAGCGGAATGCTATTAAACCAGGTCGGGTTTCAGTAATGGGACATACTGGCGCCCAGTGCAAAATGAAGTGTCCCAATGGATTGAATGAACAAGAAATAAAGAGTCAAGCCCATTCCAGTGTCTCAGCTTATGACAGTGAATTGATTCCTGGCATTATAGGTCCCAGATGCACTGTGGAAAGTGTCATTGAAGGGAACCCCTGTATCTCCCTTCTCGATTCAGGGTCGCAAGTGACGACTGTGTCCAAATCCTTATATGACACTTACTTGTCATCCCATCCAATTCTCTCCCTGGACAATTTAATTGAGGTCGAAGGAGCTGGAGGGCAGACTGTGCCCTATTTGGGCTAAGATGAAGTGAGGATGCATTTTCCTGAAGATATTGCTGGAAAAGCCGAAACTGTCACCACGTTAGCACTTGTCATTCCTGACTACAAATTCAATCTTGAAGTCCCAGTACTTGTTGGCACTAACACCCTAGATACCTTGTTCAAGTCCTGTATCATGAGCAGCAATGGCCATTCTGTTTTCAAAGGACAGCGTCCATACTGTCCTCTAGTCCAGAACCTGTTGCACAGATACAACCTTGAGCAGCAAAATGATAAGGTGGGCCAAGTCAAATTGAAAGGGAAACGGGACATTAAAATACCTGCTGGTCAAAAGATAGTCCTGGATGGATACGTTAGAGGTGTGTCTACCGCCAGAGATGCTCCCCTTGTGGTAGAGCCGTGCACTCACTCCAGTCTGCCTGGTGGGTTGCTACTTTGTAGTTATGTCCTCACAAGTCCCAGAAGTACATCATTCAAAGTTCCAATCCTTCTTCAGAATGAAACAGCTCACAAAATTACACTTCCAAGTAGGGGTGGGCGATATGGCAAAAATATCATATCAATTTTTTTTAGAAATATCACGATTTCATGATTTTATCACGATTCTTTGTCATGTTGGTTTCACTATTTTGTCTGAGCAGTACAGCCAAGCTAATTTCCCTATTTTAAAGACAAAGTCTTTCAAGGTAACAAAATATAAAAAAGAACGGTGGATATTTAGACCAAAGTGGGCGAAGATAAAAATCTTTGTCATTATTTTATATTTGTTATTAAAAAATAAGAACAAAGATACACATTACAAATACACATAATATACAAATAAAACAAACAGTGCTTTATTTTCAGGTACAATAGGCCTATTTAGCAGAAGCATTCAAGAAATTGAATGAACAAATATAACAATAAAACACTATATAGACTGATTCCTATTAGAGCAACTGTATTATTTTTTTTTTTTTCAGTCAAGAGTAGTGAGTTTGTTTTTTTTTCTCTGTTTTGTTGTTTTAACATTAAAGAATATAAGAATTCTGTCATCTGTCTGTCGATTCTGTCATAGTGTTTTATATTTATACCTCATTTACTCATTTAAACCTGAATGAGTTTCTTTTTTCTGCTGGACATACATGCTATTTTGAAGAACGTGGAAAACCAAACAGTTGCTGGTCCACAGTGACTTCCATAGTATTTTATTTTTCCTACTATCAAAGTCAATGTGGACCAGCAACTGTTTGGTTACCCACGTTCTTCAAAATATCTTCTTTTGTGTTCAGCACATGAAAGAAATTAATACAGGTTTGGGACAACGTGAGTGAGTAAATAATGACAGAAATTACATTTTAGGGTGAACTATCCCTTTAATGACAGTAGTGTTGCTTTCGTCAACAAAAATTATGACTAAATATCGTCGTCAACGAACCTTTATCACGTGACGAAAACGAGATGAAACGTAAATGCTGGTCATGTGACGATGACTATAACAATGTATAATACAATATTGTTGACGAATAAAAACGAGACTAAATGTGCTTTACAAAATAAAAACTATGCTAAAATGTCTCTTCATTTTCGTTGACCAAAACGAGACGAAACGAAATGTTATAACGTTATTTCGTCTCGTTTAGTTGCGTTATTATTATTATTATTTTGCAGTATTTCTGTTTCCCGTGTCTCACTTCAGCGGCTGCATCAGGTCGCACTGCGCAGACGCAGGCGACGTCACTTCCTCAAGCCCCACTCGCGGCATTATTTAGAAGACGACAACAACAAAGTACCGATGGCCGGGGTTCGTCTTTGGGAGAAAATGTATGCGTGTGTACTTCTAACACTGTTTAGTTGGTAAAATAAATGTTGTAAATAAATGTTGTAAATTCAAATCAGAGTGTCTTCCATGTCTGGAATGGATATATTCTTGAGTCTATAAGGTAATAATATAATAAGATAACCTTGTTTGAAATGGGTTTGGCTAAAAGAAAATTTTGGTTTTGTCTATACTACTAGGTATTTATACTATATTGACTGGGTTAAATAGAACTGCATTACTAAAAAGAGACTAAAATACAATTTTCATTGACTAAAACGACTAAATGTCATCAGTTTTCGTCGACTAAAACTAGACTAAAATGTCATCAGTTTTCGTCGACTAAAACTAGACGAAAATAGTCATGGATAATTCTGACTAAAATAAGACTAAAATGCTCAGACTTTTAGTTGAGTAAAACTTGACTAGACGAAAAAGAGTATGAACGTGACTAAAACTAATAAAAACTAAAATGACAGCTTCACACAAAGACTAGACTAAAACTAAAATTAAAACAGGCCGCCAAAAACAACACTAAATGACAGTCGGCTGCATGTTTAGTTCTGTCCCTTTAAGACCTGCACGTATCTAATATACAGGCACGCATCTGTTTTTCTCTCAACTGTTTACTTTCATTTTAGACAACCAACTGAGTCTATATGTAAACCTTGTGCGTTTTGACAGTATTAGGCTAGCTCAAAAGATAACTTAGTTGAGTAATCAGGCGCTGTTAGGCATTTTAGTGTGCGCACTTCAGGTGTACGGGCTCAAAAAAAAAAAAAGCGCACGTCAGACCAACGCGCGAATGAAAAGCTTAACCGGCAAGGCTTTAAAACACACCCAAATGATGTACTTTTGTGGTTGCGAATAAGTGCAGTGTTCCGTGAGTGTAACTCTACCACTGAGTTAACAATGATGTGAATGTATGTCACGCTGTACAGTATATTGATACGGCGGCGCCAGACCTGCAACTGATAGAATGTGTACTGTAGCGCGATACTATGATATTTCTTCAAAAGCAGATCGTGGAGACTTTTTAATCGTCCACGATCAAAAATCGTCATATCGCACACCCCTACTTCCAAGAAAATGTTGTTTAGCTGAGCTGTATGTTCCATCTGCTCTATCTTTGCTGAGGGACTCTTCTGTTGAAGAAAAAGAGCCCAAAATTCTGCAACGCAGTGTGTTCTACCAGCTGTAATAACAATATCACTTTTGATTTCACTGATTCACCTCTCTGAAGAGTGGAGAATCAGAACTGCAGCAAAACTCAATTACATTCCTGAGGTTTTTGCTATGACTTATCTTGATTACGGACACACCACAGCAGTTAAGCACAGAATTCACCTCTCTGACCCAACATCTTTTAAACAAAGAGCAAGGCCCATCCATCCTTCTGACTATGAGGCTGTTAGACTTCATCTTCAGGAACTCAAGGACGCAAACATCATCCGCGAGTCTGAAAAGTCCATTTGCTTCACCTATAGTTGTATAGTTGGACTATAGAAAGTTGAACAATCAAACGATAAAGGATGCCTATGCACTTCCAAACATTAAAGAGACGTTTTCCGCCTTAACAGGGTCAAAATGTTTTTCTGTTATGGTCTTGAAATCAGGGTACTATCAAGTTGAGATTGAGGAGGATGACAAACATAAGACAGCGTTTGTTACACCTATGGGATTCTGGGAGTTCAACAGGATGCCACAGGGCGTGACAAATGCACCTAACACCTTTCAGCGTGTTATGAAAAAATTCATGGTCAGCCTGCATCTGAAAGAAGTCTTTGTTTTTCTTGATGATCTAATTGTTTTTTTCAGGTAGTCTGGAGGAACATGAGGAACGCCTCATGAAAGTCTTGAACAAATTAAAGGAATTTGGTCTAAAGTTGTCCCCAAACAAGTGTCATTTTTTTCATGAAATCAGTAGAGCACCTTGGACACATTGTTTCAGAAAACGGTGTAGAAACTCACCCACGGTAAGATCTCAGCACTTACCACCTGGCCAAAACCCACTAACATCAGTGAGCTAAAATAAAATCCTTCTTAGGATTTACTGGTCATTATCGAAGGTTTGTTAGAGACTACTCAAAAATCGCGAAGCCCTTAAATGCACTGACAGCTGGTTACGGTCCACCCCGTAAGAAAAAGGGGTCCAGACTTCCTCCTAACACTGACTTTAAGAAGCCTTTTGGCAGTAGATGGACACCTGAGTGTGATGTTTCATTTCAGACATTAATTGAGAAGCTCACCACCACCCCAGTGTTGGGGTTTGCAAACACAAAGTTGCTGTATATTCTCCACACTAACGCCAGCCTACATGGCCTGGGCGCTGCTTTATATCAAGAGCAAGAGGGCCATTGGAGGGTTGTTGCATTCACCATCAGTGGGTTATCAAAGTGTGAAAAACGTTACCCCACCCACAAGCTTGAATTTTTAGCCTTGAAGTGGACGATAACGGACAAGTTCTATGACTACCTGTATGGAGCGGAGTTCGTCGTCATGACAGACAATAACCCGCTAACATATATATTAACCTCTGCCAAGCTCAACGCTGCTGGATATCGTTGGCTTGCGTCCTTTTCAAATTTCAATTTCAGCCTTCAGTACCGAGCCAGAAAGAAAAATCAAGATGCGGACGACCTTTCCCGGCGACCACACCAAGGCTGAGGATGATTGTATTTATCAATTCATTTCTCAGTTCATGAAAGAAGAAAATGCAAATTCATTCCCAAATGAGGCGGTGAAAGCCATTTGCCAGAAACATCAGTTGCATGAGCTTGAGGCAGAAGAAGAGCAAGATTGTTTGGCCATGAATGCTGATGCTATTCCAGCAGAGTTTGTGCAGGCGGATCTACTTCCTGGGTTGAGCACTCTCCCCAGAATGTCATCGCAAGAGTGGGTAGCAGAACAGTCACAGGACCCCACAATAAGTAGAGTGATTGAGCTTTTGAATACTGGAAAACGACTCTCCGATCGTGTCAGACGTCATGAAACCTGAGAAGTTCAACTGATGCTCAGAGTAATGGATCAGTTCACATTCATAGATGGAGTCCTATACAGTAAGCGTATGAACCAAGGGAAGTCGTCTTATCAGCTTGTTCTTCCTCAAAAGTATATGGAAATTGCATTGGAAGCCCTACATGACTCAGTAGGTCATATGGGAGGAGAACGTACTTTGGATCTAGTTCGTACCCGCTTTTACTGGCCAACACTCAAAAAAATGAAACCTTGACTTTAATTAATTTTTTCTTGTCAACAGGTTCCACAAAATTTAATTATGAATGTTGAAAACAAATATTTCAA
>JAFVLL020000873.1:0-23869 GCA_021397915.2 Tor tambroides
CTCTCCTTCTCTTTTTCTTTTGTCTTCCCTGTGTCTCTCCCTGGCCTTGTTTCCATCCGTCTTTACCTCCACTGAGCGCTCGGTCTCTCATTACAGTCTGCTCACTTTCATCCTGTATGTTCTTTCCCTCAAATATCTGTCAGGCTTTGCCTGCTCTCTCGCTTTCTCTCTGTCGTTTTCTTTTTGTGTGGAGCTTTATCTGCCTGCATTTCTGTTAAGTGATAAGAGGTATTCATGAATTAATTCCTGACTGAAATTACTATGTAAATGCAGTACTGTATGATACAGTAAATTAAAAAGACCTTGGTCACCGGTATAATGGGTGGGGTGTAATGAAGTACAGCCAGCGATGATTGTTCCTAGATCTGCTGCCATCTGAAGCTCGGAGACTGACAGCGGCATTTAGTGATCTGCCTGGACACCACAGCACCTGTCATGGTGGTCTCTTCCTCTTTCTCTCTCTCACCCTTTTTGGTCTCAGTTGAACGGTCGCCTGCTGTAACAGAATGAGGTACATGAGCTCAGTAACAGAATGGAGAGAGAGAAACCAAGATGGCTGAACTGGCTAAACATTAAGCTTGAGTCCTAATAAAGGTTAATTCAAAAAGATCAGAAGATGAAAAAAGGAATGAATAGATAGACAGAAGGATAGATGGATGGAATGATACATGGATGCTAGATGGATAGACAGAGGTAAAGACTGATATAAGAATACATAAGAGATAAACAGATGGACAGATGTAAAGATGGATAAACAGAATGATAGAAGGATAGCTAGAAAGATAGATGGTTGTTAGATGGGTATATGGGTGGACATAGATGGATGGTTGGATAGACAATAGATGGATAGAAGGATAGATGGACGGAATGATACATGGGTGCTAGAAGGATAGACAGACGTAAAGACTGATATAAGGATATATAGAATAACAGATAAATGGATAGATATATAGTTGGATGAATGGATAAACAGAATGATAGAAGGATAGATAGGTAAATGTCGTTAGATGGGTATACGGGTGGAGAGATGGATGGATGGATGGATGGATAGACAATAATGGACAGATAGATTGATGGATGAGACAGGTAGATATATGAATGAATTGATAGACAGATGGATAAACTGAATAATAGAAGGGTAGATAGACAGATAAATGGATGTTAGATGTATATACAGAAAGATGGATTGAAGGATAGACGGATAGGTAGCTGGTAGTTAGATGGGTATACAGATAGATGGATGGATGGATAGAATGAAGGATAGATAGATAGATAGATAGATAGATAGATAGATAGATAGATAGATGTAACTATAGGATATTGTAAAGAAGGGAAGACAAAAGAAAATATTTTAGAAACAAATCCCTCTTCACATCACAGGTTTCCATGGCAACGGATGCAGCAGGTCTTGACCTGGACATGCTTTCAGTTGTGTGTGTGTGTGCATGCATGATAGTATGTGTGAGACAGAGAGCAGAGAGCGACACAGGGAGAGAACACAGGGCAGGTCCAGGAAGGTATGAGGATCTCTTCTCATATCAGATTGCAGGCTGTGCAGCTGCTTGTGAACGTGATATTTGCTCACAATCCTTCCTGAGTATGGATCTTCTCCATTAAACGACTGCCATTCACCCGAGCCAGCTCACACGCTCTCAGTCTATAGGTCCTTTTAGCATTGATTCAGCTGTGAATTGATTGGCTTGGTGGCGAGTCAGAGCCGCCTCTGCAAAGACGGATGACTCATGTGAATCTGAATCACAAGCCTTAATTGACTCTTCCAATCCACACTCAAATCAATACAGAACAAAACAGGGCTTAGCACCCCAAATCTCTTACTAATCAGGTTAGATTCAGGATTTTTATTCTACACAAGTCTCAGGTTGGCTTGTAAATCTGGCGTTCCCTCGGTGTGTGTGATCACGATGTGTTTTTCTGTGGTTTTCGCAGCATTAGACACAGCTAACAAAGCATTGACTCCATGGATGGATGGTTGAGCTATTGAGTCCCAGATGAAACAAATGGACCTTCACTCTGGTGTTTAGTGAACAGGTGTTCAATGGGCTGAACGCTTGGGCCATGTGTCTCCAATAGAAATGCATCCTTTACATATGGCCGCTGGTCTGCAGAGAGACTCTGACGGAAAATTGGATGCGAAGAGCTGAAATCAATTTGTCAACACAGACTTGCTTCTGGAAAGATTTTTTCAGGCTTACCTGCACACCTAACTTTTAATTGGGAAAAAATTCCCAGTAGGATACGCTGCTCCTCCCTAGTGTGCTCTGAAAGATGTGTGCTAATGAGATGAACCCGTATGACTTGGCACTGAATGCAAGGTTTTGCAAAATTCAGAGGAATTGGCTCTTTTTTTCCTATCTGTCTATCTGTCTGTCTGTCTGCCTGTCTATCTATCTATCTATCTATCTATCTATCTATCTATCTATCTATCTATCCACTCATCCATCAGTCTAAATTTGATTCTGAATGGTTTGTGATCCTGAATGACATAATCTTGTGTCTGATAATGCTTTAAGCAGTCAACTTTGGATCACCTGCCTGCTTACAGAAAACCTATGTTGAAATTCTCATGTGAAACATTTCCATGACACGTGCACCAATTCATTTTCAGGCAGTCTAATTAGTTCTTTAATACCAGTTTGACAATTAATTGCATTTCTTTTCCAATGCAATGTAAAGAACATCAGTGTCATTAAGGGTTCATTGGCATTTGATGTAGTATTTACGGCGCTAAATTCGACAGGTATGGACGTGATTTTCGAAACATGATTACATAAACAGTTATCCTGGCCATTGCAGTGGGAGTGTTTGCTGTAATTGGGTGCCATTCTGAGGTTCCTCTCAACATTGATCCAGCCCCAAAACAATCACCCAGCGGCCATCGCACAATTAGCATGCAAATTAAGGGCCATTCGTTGCCACGTCGACACCAATCGGCTCTCATTTTCCGAGGCGTCACTCCACTGAGCCGACTGTGCAAGCTAAAATGCAGAGAGAGAGAGCATGAGGGAGCAATCATCCATACCACTCGTAAAGCATGTGTCTGTTCAATGACAAGTGAAAATTTTACTCCGATCAAATCTGCTCTCCTTCCCCCACTACGCTTTGATCCACTGTCTGCTGTCTTTGTTGTTTTTATAGATAGATAGATAGATAGATAGATAGAGACTGTTTTTGCCCATTGTCCAAAAAACTGGGCTACATTTATTTATTTTTATATATATATATATATATATATATATACATACAATAAAAGTATATATATATATACATACAACCCCAATTCCAGAGAAGTTGGGACGCTTTGCGTTTTGCAAAATGCAATAAAATCAAGAATCTGTGATTTGTTCATTCTCTTTAAATTTTATTTAATTGACGAGAACAAAGACAAGATTTCCAAAGTTTACATTGACCAACATAAATGTATTTTGTAAATATTAACAAATTTTGTTTTTGACAGCTGCAACACGTTCCAAAATGTTGGGACAGAGGCAAAATAAAAGCAAAAAGTTATAGAATATCCATGTTAAACTGTTTTGAAACAGTTCACAGTAAACAGGTGAATTGGTAATAGGTCAAGGTATCATGTTTGGGTATAAAAGGAGCATCTCAGTCTTTGCAAACAAAGCTGGATCATGGCTCATCACTTTGTGCCAAATTTCACACGAGAGGTGTCAAACAAATCAAAAATCACATTTCGGAATGCAAAATTGCAAAGAATTTAGGTCTTTCACCAAGTACCAAACATAATATTGTGAAAGATTCAGGGAATCCAGAGAGATCTCAATCTGTGTAGGGCAAGGCATGAAACCTCAGCTGAATGTGCTTGACCTTTGAGCCCGCAGATGGCATTGCATAAGAAACCATCATGCTGCAGTGTTAAATATAGCCACATGGGCTCAGGAGTACTTCGGAAAACCACTGTCATTTACCACTGTCTGCTGCTGCATCAAGAAATGCAACTTGAATCTCTCTTACTCTGAGAGAAAGCTATACATCAATTCTATGCAGCGATGCTGCCGGGTTCTATGGGCCGGAACTCATCTCAGATAGTCAAAAAGACCATTAAAATGTGTACTGTACTCAGATGAGTCCACATTTCAACTTGTTTCCGGGAAAAATGGATTTCGAGTTCTCAGTTCCAAAGACCAAAGGGACCATCCGGACTTTCATCAGCGACAGAAGCAAAAGCAAATGTCTGTCATGGTATGGGGGTGCAGCAAAGCAAATGGCATGGGTGACTGAAATATGTGCGAAGGTACTATTGACATGGAGGCATGTACTGGGATTGTACAGAGATGTATTGCCATCAAGATGATGTCTTTCATGGGAAGTCCATGGTTTATTAGATCAAGACAATGCCAGCTCTCATTCTGCATGTGCTACAACAGTGTGGTTTCATAGAGACAGAGTGAATGTGTTAGACTGAATGTCTTAGTCTCCAACTGAAATGTATGACCAGTCATGAAAAGGAGAATCAGACAACGACGATCACAGACTGCTGACCATCTGAAGTTTTGTATCAAGCGAGACTGGACAACAATTTTGATTGCAAAACTTTAACAATTAGTATCCTCAATTCCCAAACAATGAAACATTGTAAGTAAAAGGAAGGTTGATGTGACAGTGTTAAACGTGCCTCTGTCCCAACTTTTTTGGAGTGTATTGCAGCCATCAAAATCAAAATTTGTTCATATTTACAAAATACATTTATGTTGGTCAGTGAAAACTTTGGAAATCTTTTCTCTGTACTTTTGTCAATTAAATAAGTTAAAGAGAATGAACAAATCACAGATTCTTGATTTTATTGCATTTTACAAAATGTCCCAACTAGGACAGGGGTGGTTGTATAATATATATATATATATATATATATATAAATTTAGATAGATAGATATTGTATATACATTTATTTATACATGTCTCGTACCATACATATGAATATTTATTTTTAAATATATAAAAGTCTCTCTCTCTCTCTCTGTAAGGCAAGGCAAGTTTATTTATATAGCACATTTCATACACAGTGGTAATTCAAAGTGCTTTACATAAAAGGAAGTAAAATAGTTATTTAAAAAATAATCACAGCAATTAAAACAAGGAATTAAAAATAATAAAGGAATTAGAAATTGATTTAAAATGAATTTAAAACAGAAATAGAAAATGATTATACATCAAATACAGTGCAGTCAGTTTGGACGTAGCACAGTGCTCATTCAAATGCACAGCTAAACAGATGTGTTTTGGGTCTGGATTTAAATGTGGCTAATGTTTTAGCACATCTGATCTCTTCTGGAAGCTGGTTCCAACTGCGGGCGGCATAATAGCTAAAATCGGACTCCCCTTGCTTTGTGTGAACCCTTGGTCTTTCTAATTGACTCGATCCTAATGATCTGAGTGGTCTGTTAGGTTTATATTCAGTGAGCATATCTGCAATGTATTTAGGTCCTAGGCCATTGAGTGATTTATAAACGAGTAAAAGTACTTTAAAATCAATCCTAAATGTAACTGGAAGCCAGTGTAAGGACCTGAGGACTGGTGTGATATGCTCAGATTTTCTGGTTCTTGTCAGAATCCTGGCAGCAGCGTTCTGGATGAGCTGCAGCTGTCTAATGGTCTTCTTTGGAAGGCCGGTGAGGAGACCATTACAATAATCCACCCTGCTTGTGATAAAGGCATGAACAAGTTTCTCCAAGTCTTGACTGCAAACAAAACATCTAATTCTTGCAATGTTTTTGAGATGATAGTATGCTGATTTAGTTACTGCTTTGACATGACTACTAAAACTAAGGTCTGTCCCAGAATCATCCCAAGATTTTTTACTTGCTTTTTAGTTGTTTGACCCCTAGAGTCAAGATATGCATTCACCTTGAAGACTTCATCTTTGTTTCCAAATGCAATGACTTCAGTTTTCTCCTTGTTTAACTGAAGAAAGTTTTGGCACATCCAACTGTACATATACTGTATGCACCAACTACACTGTTTTCACTCGAAATTCATTAAATGGACAAATCAGCTGAAACACACAAAAAAAAGACAGGAAAGATTTGGATCAACACGAGTGAATGATGACAGAATTCCCATTTACTGCTGATCTTTTAAGACAATTAAATATGTTCAGATTTTCTTTGACAAATAACTATCCTGGACTCATTCTGATGCAGCAGTAAAAGGCCTGTGAGGACAGTCTGTGTGCGCGCTCCTCTCGCAGACTCTCGTTTAAGCCTTTCTGCTGTGATTTTTCCGGCCTTGTTCTCTCTCTCCTGAGAATCACAGACCAGCGCAGCTCCTCCAATTGGTCTCTGCGGAGCCCTGCCACAAGATAAGATCCGCCTCCTCTCCGCTGTCAGGGCAACGGTTGCCGGCACGGTTCCTGTTGGCAGGGCGAGCAGGCGAGTGAGAGCGACAAAGACTGTCACCAGCGAAAATGAACTGTCACCTCACATTTTTCAGCACTGCACAGACGCTGTATTGCAGCCCTGAACCCTCGTGACCCGGCTCTGATTGAGTTCCGCTGTCTCTTCTCTCTCCCTGCCGCTCTCTCTCTCTCTCTATTTTTGTCTCCGTTATATTCACAACCTCTCTTTCTGGGAAATTTCTCTAAACCGAGGTGTCTTATGACGGTAAAACACTCCAGGTCAATTTAGCCTGGAATATGAAGAGCAGATTTGTGTTCGGCAGAGGTGATGTGTGTGGGAGTGTGTGAATATTCACGAACCTGTTCAGTGCTCATAACATATTGCATTGCATAAATCACAATGGACAAATCAATGTGGCCGTTTATGCACGCAGTTCCACTAAATCTCCTCTGTGTCATTTAATAAGACCGATCACTTATGCATGCTCGTTTCTATCAAAGCGTTGTTTGTTTCTCTGTTCTGTGTTGTGGAGCCAGGAGCGAGGGAACCAAGCATGGCCGCCGTTCCGTCCCAGTGCTGCTCTCTGTGAAGGCCAGCGAGTCAGTTATTCAGCTTCAGGGAAATGAATGTCAATGCCTCTATGACCCATAACACAGAACTGCGTTTGTTATCATAGTGCTGGGCCGTTAGCGTGCTAGCTGTAGCTTAGCTGTGATTTATCACCTCCAGTCAGTATATTAAAGCTCAGAGCAGCCGACTAGCAGCTTCAAATCAATTTGCATGTCTTTTTGTGCTGAGGATCCTGGTTAAAAACAGCACTTTTGTCAGGGGTAGGCAGAGAAAAGCCTATAATCGCTAACCTATAGTGTCAAAAGCTACTAAACACAAAGAACATGACCACAAAACACTTGTCATTTGGCTATTATCCAGTGTGCTCTTGTTACCTCGTCACCCTGAGCAAGATTACAGGACTGATGAATGCCGGCTGATGAATATGTTTTGTTGATTCTGCTGTAAGTGGTTTTGCTTGGCAAAGAGCAGAGACTGTTAATGTGGTGTGCACACCTTTGACTGCATAAATAACACTGCTACTGTGCTCATTTCTGAGGGGGCACATTAATAAAGTTTGAAAACACATTGGTAATTGGCCGCTTCAGTACATAGGTTATGTGCCTAACATTTATTCCCAGTCAAGCACTGAACTGATCCGGGCTATTTTAATATTTTTATTTGGTCAATAAATGTGGGCAAATTCATTTTTAAGGAGGGGGGAGGGGGGTCAAAAAATGGGTAATAATCAACAGTCTGAATATGGAGCTGCATTGAGATCCCCATATCTCTGGGACTGAACAGTGTAGGGCCTTGAAAATGAAATCATATTGAGATATCTTTAATGTTTCTTGGGTTACAGGCATGCAAACTTCGGAAAAAGAATATTTATGGCACTCAGATATAATCAATGCAGTTGTTTTGACAGAAGGAAACAAGATACATTTCTACATTTCAACATTATTTGTTCTTTTCTTAAGACATTCATCTTTAAAAGAAAAGAAATGTATCTTTATGCAAAGTAACCCACATTTGGTTTTTGACCACTGAAAATGTGTACAATTTAACAGTTTACTCCTGGAGCCACATTGAAATTGCAATATCTCTAGAACAGAACAATATAGGGCCCTAAAACTGAAGATGCCAAAATTTTGAGACCCAATATCTAAAAGGGCATTAAGATATCTTTAATACTTGAGTTAGGGGCATGCAAGAGAAAAAAACTTGAAAAGTGCATTTTCCCCATTTTTGAATGTGCATCGTTGGCACATAATGCAACAAAGATAACTAAAGTCAACAGATTTTAACTGACCTACCAATCTCTGTGTAAAATAACATTATGATGCTGTCATCTTTCCAAAGTCATTTTTATCCCCCTGTAATTTGTCTCTGAATCTCAGGTGACAATTTTCATTTTGGCCCCCTCTACAAAATAGTGGATTATTCAGTAAATATACATCCATGACATTTAATATTTTGGCTTTCTTCTTCATTTAGGTATTTCTTTCACTAGAAAAAAATATTAACAAAATCAAAAATTTGAGTCGGGGACTCAAAGTGTTCCTTTCTCTTCCCTTATGATACACAAAGCATTTATTTGTATAGCGATTTGCACACTAAATATTGCTTCAAATCAACTTTAACTTTGACAGCCCTAAAAATAAATTTTGTCAAATTTCTTGCGGACCCCTAGGACGCTCTTGAAGTCCCTATTGGGTCTCTGGATCCCAGTTTGAAATCCCGGGTCTAGCTTAGCAAAGTGCCAGACTTCACATTAGTGAACTTTCAGATAAAGGTTGTGAGTTTTACTCATGTTGGGCATCTGTTCAGAAGTGCCTTTGGTGTATCGCTGTATCCTGTTTAACACAAATGCTACATATTTATATTTTCTTATTGTTGATCTTTTAGCATTTTTAGTGCTCCCCTGGGGAGCTGCAGATGGTGAAAATCATTTTTGGCTTTCTCCAACATTACTGCTAGAGCCAAATGATGACCATGTTAAATGCAAGAAGAGCTGTTATGCATAACTGTGTTCTTTTCCTGATATACTTAATGGTCACTTCCCCTCGTTCCCTTACTTTGCTATTGATAGTGATAAATGAGCATGTGAATTGCGCCAGTCTACTTTCAGAATGTAAGCACAACGCAACCCCGAGGAGCCATATTTGGGGCTCAACTGAGTTTTTATCACCCTCCGAAGATCTCATTATAATACATATTAAATGAGTGAGCGTGTTAGACCCAGGCCGCAAAAATTCACACACTGTCTACTCCATGAATGCCATTAAGACACAGTGGTTTAATACTGAACGCAAAGGTCTAAAGGTCCAGCTGCATGTCCTAACAGAGAAGAATCCGTGGCCCGAGAGGAGGGAGTTTGATATGGGACACCCGGCATGTTCTTCCCCCTCTCAGGGCCTCCACACATTCCTCTGAAGCAGAGGGATGTGGTTTAAAGTGTGTGTGTTGTGTCTAAACATATTAACATTGTGGTGTAGTCCTAATAAACGAGGGCCTCTGGATCAGGCCTCTCTGTGTAAATGTAGGTTTTACTGCTCTAGATTCCTCCTGTGAGACGCTTCCACAGCGCTACCGTGTTCCCGCTCTTTGAGCGTCAGGGTCTCAGAGGAACAATCACCTTCACATAGCGCAACCTTGTAAAAAGCGAAACGTTCACAGGCTAAGAAAACTCAGTCTCACGCCCGTCAAAACCCTTGTAAACCCGTCAGCTGCTGACTTCGAAGAGCAAACTGCTGAAAGGAGACCACAAACGAGATTTATCCTCTTTCTCGGTTGATCTTCCTTCCACAACGAGAGCGGGCATTATAAAACGTACAGAGATAAATACGACACACACAGGATTAGCGCGCCGCTCCAAAATCCCAGCGCGCTGTGGAAGAGGGCTCGTAAAATAAGGATTTGTGAGGCGGTTTTGAAATCAACGCCGCGTTTAATCTTCCTGGCTCATCTGGCTTCTGCTCAATAAAACATTGCCATTGTCTCTCTTTCACATACAGTAGCATTCGGCTTGAATTAATGGGTCTGTAAATTGAGTCATTTCCCCAACGCTTTCTATTGCCAGGATTCAGTGTTGGGGAAGCTATTTTGAATCTGTGGCTTGCCAGATTCAGTAGATAAACTATAATAAAGCTGTTTTTTAAGGTGGTAGTTAACTACACAAAATGGGAAGATAAATATTTATTAGATATAAATATTTTTAGAAAACTATTAAATTTTTTATTAGGTCTGTCAAAGTTAGAGTGTCTATTAAATGTATTTAATTTTTTTAAATAATGTTTTTTATAATTAACAATATATTTTAAAGTATTGTTTTGGAATGTCTACAAATAAGTGTATAAACTGAATTGGAAATGTTTCTCTTATGCTAAGTTTACATATTTATAAATACTAATATTGTGGAAATTGTAGGTGTTTTCTAATAGTGGGTTGGAAAAAAAATTAACTTAATACAAATATTTGAATATTTCCAGATTTCCTTTTTTTTCTTTTTTTTTTTTACACATTGACAATATAAAAGGCTATTTATTTTAGGAATAAACAAGTTGTCTTTATGCCACCACACTATTTTATTCACACAAATGTGTTTTTATCCATGAAAATCTAGTTGCTTTTATATTTTATACATGTACACTACAGTACACTACAAGTACACAGGGGAAGAAAAAAACGGAAATTTTACTGGTAATTTTCTGCCAGGACATAATTTACAAATATTTCCGTTAACCCTAATGAAACCCCAACACAATGAAGTGTAAAATACAGGTAAAACCCCTGTAAAAGAATAAATACAGAAAAAAAGCTAAGGGTCTTTTCATGTGTACATCGTCTGATGATACTATATATAGTAAGTCAGTTGGTAAACAAATAAATGAAATTAAATCAATACAAATTAATGCAAAAAAAGAAAAAAAAAGTCACTTAAATCAGCAGCAGAGAAAATGGGATAAATAGAAATCCATAATCTAATTACATTCGTACACTGCTGTAATGATCCTGCTTTTTTTTACTGCCTTACAAGTAGTGACTTCCTAAAAACACTGTGTAACACAGCCCCTTGGCCTGAGATCATAAATACTATGCTATTACAGCCAGTTTCTCAGTCAGTGAGCAAGCTCAGACTTGTCTGTACCTCCTGCCGGCTGCCTCTTAAAATAATCTCCTCGCTTTACGATTATAGCCCTCTCCACTCAAAACAGACATGAATCACTCCAGCACTCTATTCAATGCTTGAATCAAGAGGGATTTCCTAACAATATTTGGATCATTCGAGATCACAGTACATGATCTGACATTTATATCCCCGATGAAGTATGACCGAGGCCCATAAGGCTTCTCAGAGGAAGAGTGCAGGTCTGAAATAAACTCTCTGTATTGAATATAAATTAGATTCATATATTACGACAGCTGAAAACAGGTCTGGGGTCTCATGAATAAACGTTTTAGTGCGCATTTCAGTAGTAGCTTGCTTTGAGTGACCGTGTGTCTGTCTTTTGTTATTTATTGCTTCAGTGACGCTCTGAATCTGGCTTCAGCAATCACAAAATAGCACGGCAAGAAAGTTAGTCGGTTAGTTCTAGAATAGGATTGGTGTGTTGACAGCTTGATGGAAGGGTTTCAATTCATTAGATGGTATAGGCTAGTATTAAAGACTAAGTCATAGGATGAAAATGTCAGCTTACACATGGTAGAGAATTTATTTATGTATTTATTTAATGAATTGCACAATACATTTTTTACATTTCCTTTAGCTCTGCACATATTGTGTTCAGCCTGTGATTTGTTTTTTTATTCTTTTTGTTAACAGTTTATTTTTCAGTATTATTTTTTGTGTTTTGTATTGCCAGGCAACAAGTTTAAAATCTTTTTAATCTCTGCTAATGTACTGTGTTGTGACGTAATTGCGTTGACAGCAACTGTTGCTATTCAGCATTCTTTCTTTTGTTCGTAACACCTGCAGAATCAGACAAAATATTTTTTTTTCGATCTACTTCTCTAAGTGGAGTCTTAGCTTTACAGTTGAGCCTTTAATGCAGTGTTTTTTATTTGTTTGTTTGTTTGACTCACTTCAGTGGTTAGTGCATTTTTTGTATAATAGAGAAACATGGCTTGTATGCAGATCAGGAATAATCCAAATGCCATTTTAACAGTCATTTAATGTCATAGGACTAAAAATCTTACACTGATAAATTTAACGTGGAAGCTGTTTAACATCTAAAGCTGTTGTGCAAACTTTTAGTCTGAGCCTTTTGGTTTCTTATAAGTTCTGAATAGTGACTTTATAGCTTTCATAATACTATTAAAAAAATATATAAACATATATACACTGCCGTTCAAAAATTTGTGATCAGTAAGATTTTGAATGTTTTTTAAAGATGTTTCTTATGCTCAAAGCTGCATTTATTTGATCAAGAATACAGAAAAAAAAAAATAATATTGTGAAATATTATTGCAATTTAAAATAAGTTTTCTATTTTAATATACTTTAAAATATAATTTATTCCTGTGATGCAAAGCTGAATTTTCATCAACGTCATTACTCCAGTCTTCAGTGTCACATGATCCTTCAGAAATCATTCTAATATGCTGTTTTTTTATTATCAGTGTTGGAAACAGTTGTGCTGTTTAATATTTTTTGGAACCTTTCATTTTTTTCCAGGAATAAAAAGTTAATTTATTCAAAATAAAAAAATTTGTAACAATAAACACTCCTGTTCAAAAAATTTGGAGTCAGTAAAATGTTTTTTCTTTCATTTTTTTTTTTGAAAAAAAAAAAATTTTTAATTCAACATATATATATATATATATATATATATATATATATATATATATATGTTTGATGGAATCAGAGCTGTGGTTTGAGAAAATGTTTTGAAACCAGTATCAGGTGCATTAGCAATATGTGTGAACACAGATCATCATTGAGATTGTGTAAATGAAGATTTGTTGCCACTACGACAGGGAGTGTTTTTTAATGCTTTTAAAATGCTTGTTTTTCTATGAGATACAGATCAAAAGTAAGCAATAGGTGCCACTCAGATTTAATATCAGGTTTCTTAAGAAGCAGCAAACAGATGATTGGTATCTTCAGGGTTTGTAGTATTGGTGTGGCATATGCTGATGAATCACCTAGGAATGCACTCTGGTGGAATGAGGCATGCGGCCAAACTCTCTCCACAGGCAAGAAAAGAGCCAACGTTCAGCACCAGTGAAATGTCCTGTGATTGGGTATCAGTTAATGAATTATGGAAGGCGCTCAGGAAACCACAGAATGTGTGGGCTCTTTAACCGAGATGTGGGCATTCGCTGTGTCCTTGTCAAACATCTCCATTTTTCATAGACCAAATGTTAATTTGTGTGCTTTTACGCAGTCACAGTGTAGAGGAATATTCTTGCTCAAGCTCAGTTGACAGCACTTGTGGCATAATGCTGATATTATAATATTTTGACCTGTCCCTCCATTTGGGTTACAGTGAGATGCACGCAATGAAAGTGAATAAGGTCAATCTGTAGATGTTAAAATACTCACGTTTTCAGTGGTATAGCCAAAAAATGTAAATAATATGCATGTTAACATGATTGTGGTGTGAAGTAAATCACTTAATAACCTTTTTCTGTGTAAAAAAATAAATCCAGTTTTACAACTTTGTTGCCATTACAAAGTGACACTTAAAACTAAAACAACCATGAATCTGATGAGAACATTACAGCTCAAATAATACAAAAGTTTTAATAGAAAAAGTGTGGTTACACTTTATTTTAAAGTGTCCTTGTTGCAGTGTAAGTATACATTTAAGTACTGAGTAATATTAATTAACTACATGTACTTACTATAAGGTGATTAGGGTTTGGTTTAGGGTTACTTGCATGTAATTATGCATAATTTATTGTTATTATAATATCAAGTACATGTAACATGTAAGGATACCTTAAAATAAATACAATTATAAGCTTCACATTTCTGCTTTTAAATTCTCAAAATGATCACTTACAACCTTGATTTTTTTAGTAAAACAAGGGGTGAGTTGAAATGAGTTTTCTCTGGTAATAAAATAAAGCAATTGCTGTTAATTGATCTCAGCTTGAACCAGAAATAGTCCTCTCCAGAATATTCCATAACTTAATTTCTTGGCCATCGAGGCAATGCATATGAGAGTCTCATTGGTAAAAGAGCCCACCTGGACCTGCTGTGGCTCACTGGCACCTCTGGAGGGAATGAGTGAAGCAAGGGAAGAGGGGAAGAAAGTGAGGGAGGAAAATAAAATGAGAGGCAGAGTGGAAACGGCAGCCAGGAGCACGTGCCAAAAAACCCTGGAGACAGAGCTCCGTCGCCAGATGTTACGTCGTTTGGCCTCGCGTCGCCCGGCAAAGAGAACCGAGCTGACGAACCATTTTTCACTGTCACAGTGTGAACAACGAACGAGAGCGCACAGGGAAATTAAGACACTCCACAATGCTTCCACACAGCAGATAGAAAACCGGGGGGGTCGCAAGTCTGTATCTGCGACAGCGACATCTACAGATCTTGGAAGAGGGAGGAAGAGACACCACCTGGTCGCTGACAGCTCTGTCAGATCGCATCAGGACTCCCACTGCGGGGCCGCGAGGTTTCCGGTCCAACACGTGGTCTCACCGGCGACAGCGAGGGATGGGATGGAAGGATCTACCTGCCAGCCGAGAGGAGTGTGACCTGCCTGTTCAACTGTTGTGCTGAGAGAGCAGAACCCTGTTGCAGGCTGTAGCTATTTTTTAACACCTGTCTGGGAGAAACATTTACTGTAAGCAGTAAGAAAGTCTTCTTGAGACGCTCTGCATCACATGCACTGCTGTTTTCTTTTCTATCTCCATGATAATCATCATGGAATGCAGAAGCAACACAATGTGAATGCATAATTAACCACCGGTAGATTCGAGGTCTTTACAATGACATTTTCTTATCTTAGTTTTTAATTATTAATGTTTTGAGTGTGTTTATATGCACAATTTAGTGTTATGTACCTTACACCTTACACCAGAAAATCAAGCAAGAGTGGTGGTGGATGAGGAGACCCCCCCCCACCACCAATGTAAAGCGCTTTATAAATGTAATGAATTATTACTAATAAATATGTTTTCTCAGTCAATTAAATGGCTTTTTTCTATGATCTTATTTTTTAAAGGATTTTATAGGATAGGATTGTTGACAGAATGTGTTTTGAGGCTAAAAACTGAGAAAAACCTGATCAGTCCAAATGTCATGCTTTTTGTGGTGTTGCATGGTTGTCAAGAATTAGTGACTGACACTGAAAGGTCTAAATGTAATAACAGCAGACTTTTATTTAGCTCAGTGCAATACTCTCACGTTACTTTACCTTTGAACTATAAATGTTACAGCTCTCAAACTAGAACACCCCAAGACCCCTGGACAGTGAGCGCATTATTTTTGGATCAGCACATGTTGTTGTGATTCTCCACAGCTCCAAAATATTTGTGCAACTGCTTTTGTTTCCTCTTCGGGATGCGAGGAACCTATTTAGAAGAATTTGCTTCTGCATTTTAAAACTTGAAACTTAAAACTAGGGCAAAGTCATATGGATCTTCTTCACTTTCAGGACAAAGAACTGGTTTCAATAGGATTTTATGAGATTTTTGCCCTTGACTTTATGAAAAGCATCAATATCCTCAATATAAAGTTATGAATGCACGGATGTCACTGATAATATAACTGAAATCTGAAATAATTTTATCTGTTTAAAGTTGCCATACTGTCTGCAGTATTATTAGAGCTGCGTCTTAAAGAGAGAGTTTACCCAAAAATGGTCCCCATTGAGTTTCTGAACAATTCTTCAGAATATCTTTTTTGTGTTCAACAGAATAAAATCCATAGAGTTTAGAATGACATATGGACAGAATTTTCATTTTTTGGTTGAACTAGGCCTTTAAGTCTAAAAATCTTTAATTCATTATCTCTATTCCTGACACAGACAGAAAAGGCTTCCCATTCCCTGCCCTACACAAGCATATCACCTACATTTATTCATGATATACTCTTATCTGCACACCTGCAGGCTTCCAGTGAACAAGTCACAACACACCAATCCTACATCATATCCTTTAACACACCCAGACGCACACTTCATACAGTACAGTCCCTCAAACTCTCGCACAAGGAGCATATTGTACCGAATCGCAATTTCCACACATGCACCATCCGCGCTCACTCTATCCCGAACAGTCCCCATCCAGCTGTGTGGTATTCATGGCCACAGTGAAGGGAGGGGGATCTCCATTGCCAACCTGTCCCATCAATAACTCACAGCTGACAGGGAGGACAGGGGCCTGGGAGGGGGACAGAGGGCAGTCCCTCTGGCCTGGGGCTTGTCCACCATGGAAACACACACTCACAAAGGCCCGAGACCTGTCCTATTCTCCCCCACCGCAACCGCACCCCCTGGACACAACCTGTCCCGTACAGAAGTGTAGCGCCCAAAACCCCCATCCGAAAGAGACCGCATCCTATTCACCCGTTAGCTCAATCAGTCTTCTCAAAATCGAGCCGCCGCTTCGCTGTTTTGTGCCTCCTTTAGATGTGCAATCTGTCAGGGATGAAGCAACAAAGACTGTGGATGTTCCACAAAATGTTAAGTTACACATGCTGTGCGCTTCAAATTTAGGAGGCTTACATCTTCAGTGCCACTTCATGTGGTTGATAACTGAATGAAATGTGATTTTTATAGTTTTATAGTTGAAATGGTGCTAGAGTATAAATTTGCATTACATTTATGCATTTAGCAGACGCTTTTGTCCAAAGTGACTTGCAAAAGAAATTCGTCAAAGAGCCAACAATATTTGTATTGCACAATGCCAGGTTTCTTAGACAACTAGGTTGGGAAGCAAACTAGGGAAGAGAAGAAATATGAGCGTGTGTGCATTTAATATTTTAAGCGCTTGCAGAAAAGGTGTTTTCAGCCGCTTTTTGAAAGATGTGATGCTCTCAGCAATTCGGGTGGAGGTTGGCAGCTCATTCCACCAGAGATGAACAGAGACGGTGAAAGTTTTGGAAAGTGACTTTTAGCCTCGTTTTGTAGGAACAAGGCATCGCTCATTTAGAGACCTGAGCTAGCGGGAGTGAGCATACATTCGTAGTAGTGAATTGAGGTATGGAGGTACTGATAGGGGCGTGATGAAGGATGTTTAAAAGAAGAGTTTCTCATTTTTTTTCTCTCGTCATTACTTGATATATTCTTTCATGAAAGGTCTTTTCCTAAAATGCATGATTCATTTTGTACGGCAAATTGCAAAACAAAAATGTAATTGCTGTTGACGAGTTAGAAAGGTCTGTTTTGCATTATGAATCAACTCTTTTGTTGAAGCAAGAGCCTCTCCTTCCATCCCTCTCTCTTCCTGTCAACCTTTCTCTCTCTCACTCTCTCTCTCTCTCTTGCTTTTTTTGAATATCTGACTCTGATTCCAGCTGGAGATGAGTGTTAGACCGCTTCACCTCCTGTTGGCAGACAGGCCAGTCTCTCACCCAGCAACATCTGGAAACCAGCCACTGCACAGACACTTACACTCACACACATAAATTCACATACAATCAAGAGTATCCGTGTATGACGCCATGTCCGTACATATATAAATTACATTTATGAGGGACCCTTTAATCAAAGTCTTCTGTGGCAAGTGTGGTTAGTTTGTTGGAGTATAACACGCTGTAATTAGTCCATCTGTCTTCGGCTGGGAACACAGCCTAAATGCTTCACTCGGACAAGGGCAAACCCAGGTGCTGCCCACTCGTATGAAAGTGTGTGTGTAATCGTGCATGTGTGGATACATTTGCTGATTTATTTGTTTATTTGTCTTTGAATGTACTTGCAAAGTGGTGGGTGTTTACGCGAGCGTGTTTGATTTGCGTGTTTTTGATCGGCCCGCTGGACAAATTATTTGGCTCACAGATCATTTTGATTAACCCAGCGGCTGTTGCACAGGCCTCGGCCTCCACGAGGCTGATGAAACACTCTCTCTTTACTGAGGAAAACCAGCAGCCAGTCATTATCAATAGCTTTATATTTCTTATGTCAGAGGATACAGAACAAAAGATCTGTCTACTGTACAGTACTGTACTCACTATTCATCTCTTAAGAGACATTTTCTTACAAAAGTGAGAAGTTTTTAGGTTGTGCCAGGTATAATTGCAACCAACTCCAACTGTTAATAATCCAGCTGTTGGCAATATTTCAGGCTAAAGCATTATTAAACTTCTTATATGTGGTGTTTCATTCATAGTGACATAAGTCATGTCTTGGTCGGTCATTTTTAGTAAATCTTTTCTATCACGATTGAGTGGTTAACGGTTTACTGTACAGTATTTGCTTTGTATGCATATTATTACTGGATCACAATATCAATTAGCTCAAAATAGTCTATTAGGAAGGTAATGTGTCATATGATGACAATTTGATATTTGGTTGTTCAAAACATTGGTGACACTTTATAACGAATTTGCAATTAGCTCCACTTAATGCGTTAGACATCATGAACTAACAGGATTTTATTTTTATTTTTTTTAGTTCCTTTATAATTAAAAAAAAAAAAGAAAATTGTTCATTTGTTTGTCCACGATGCATTAATATTAATATATACATTATAATGTGTAATTTATACTTAAAATTAATATGAAACAAATAATTAAAATGTTAAAAATGTTAGCCATTAACATATCCTAGACTAATAAATACTTTATTGTTCATTGTTGTTCACTAATGTATTAATTGATAACACTTTAAACCTTATAGTGAAGTCTTACTAAACATTTCAGCAATTAAATAATAAATCTAAAATTACAAAAATTGTGAAGTTACTATTTACTGTACTTTATTTTCAAATAGTTTTAGTGTGTGATGTATCAAAAGATACAGTAAATTAGATTAAAATGAGAATCATTCATATCCTAATTCACAAATATGCTTTCTCCAAATGTGAATTTATTTATTTTTATGTTATGGTTAAGCTGTAATGTGGCCAATTGTGTTGTAATTTTTACATTAATCAAGACATTTCTCAAAATATTTTTTGTATTCTCCAGACAACAGAAATGCATATAGGTTTGGAATTAAATAAAGGTGTGTACATGATGACAATTTTCATTTTGATGTGAACTTTCCCTTTAAATATGGCAGTAACATGCTACAGCTGGATTATTTCTTAAGATGATCATTTGCTATGAAATGTCAGAATCATTCATATATTTTAAAGAAAATATATGAACGTGTGTGTGGGCTTTGAGCCAGTGTAGTCTGTGGCTGCCGTGTTCTCTCCTGTTGATTAATTGTGCCATGTGTGTCAGCAAGGCAGAGCTGCACCATGGGGCTCACCTGAGTGAACTGTGTGGGCTGGACACTGCTGAGGCAGGGGATGGTGAAGGCCTCAGGACGGAGCTCTGTGTCAGGGTTCATTAGGGGAGCTGGCAGAGAGCCAAAAAGAAGAAAAGAAATGAAGCCACAGTTTTCAGATAAGGGCCATACCACAATATGGTGTAGTAGTTTTGCATAGCCAGATTTCTGACTAAGCCGTGAAGCTTATTCTGGCCAAGAACCACCCACTTAGACAGGAAGAGACTCTCAGTCTGACCACAATTTTTGTTTTTATGCACTGTTTGAGGGCAGTAAAACTTAGATTATATTATCCCCTATTATATATTATTATTATATTGTGTTGTATTATTGTATTTCCAGTTCAATCATATATATGTGACCCTGGATCACAAAACCAGTCTTAAGTCGCTGGGGTGTATTTGTAGCAATAGCCAAAAATACATTGTATGGGTCTAAATTATTGATTTTTCTTTTATGCCAAAAATCATTAGGATATTAAGTAAAGATCATGTTCTATGAAGATATTTTGTCAATTTCTTACCGTAATTATATCAAAACTTCATTTTTGATTAGTAATATGCATTGCTAAGAACTTCATTTGGACAACTTTAAAGGTGATTTTCTCAGTATTTTGATGTTTTTGCACCCTCAGATTCCAGATATCAAATAATTGTATCTCTGCCAAATATTGTCCGATCATAACAAACCATACATCAATGGAAAGCTTATATATTCAGCTTTCGGGTGATGTATAAATCTCAATTTCGAAAGATTGACACTTAAGACTGGTTTTGTGGTCCAGGGTCACATATATTAACATTAAAAATAATGAACAAATATAAATAAACAGTGAAGAATATTCATTATTGTTCTTCATTGTTAATTACACACTGCATCCAAACTCCAAAGTCAGTCTACGGTCATGTGATAACAGAGAAAAAAGAAAATAAAAATAAAACAGAAATTGCATATAGTACCTCATATATTTGATTTCAAAATGTCATGGCAAACTTAGCAAATCCAGTGATTAGTTTTTCTTCAAAGGTGCTATTTTATCGAATCAATACCTTCTAAAGACGACTTAGTTTCCATACGGACTGATTAAAAACCTGTGTGCCCTTAGGAAGCTGCGTAAAGCTAGCCAATCAGATTGGAGCTTGGAATTGAACAGACTGGGTGCTTCCTCTGGCTGATGCTGATTCTGAGGTGTTAGTATCTTGCTCATAGGAAATTAGATGATATTTGATGCATTTAATGTATGTTTGCCAAACTTTTTTAATCATTTGCCCTCTGAAATGTTTCCGACATGACGATTGTGTATACGTCTAGCCATGAGTATTATAATGTCTGCACATTATAGCTAGATAATGTCATTGCAGTGAGGAAGGGAAGATATGTGTGTGTGTGTGTGTGTGTGTGTGTGTGTGTGTGTGTGTGTGTGTGTGAGGGTTCAGTCAGAGGTTAGCTGTCACTGAGATCCAGGCAGTGTGCTGTGGGAGACAAAAGTAAATCCGAGCTCTCAACTGGAACCTCCCTCAGACCATATGAGCCGATCCCAGAGTGACATTAACCTGGTTTCACTCTGCTGCAGTGAACCCCAGACACAGCAGGCCCACTGCCAAGAACATCACAGCATGTGAAATCTAAGGCGGCACATGCATATGTACAAATGGAGACTCTGTTTTAAGGCATGTAGAGAATATTACAATTTTTAATCCATCTTTCATGCCTTCTCTTCTACTTCCTTTCCTCCTGTAAATTTTTAATGCCCTGATTTTCCCTAACTAAATTGGATTTCACTTGATTAGCTCATGAAGAGAAAGAATGAGCGTGGGTAACCCCTCCCTTTCCTGTCATCCAGACAAGAGCCTTTCTGGAAACCTGCAGTTCCACACACTTCCTGTAGGGTAATACAGGCACACTTTTTAAGAAGATGACTAGGAAAGAGAAGAGAGAGAAAGAAGTCTAATGAACGGCATAGAGGCAAAAGAAATGAGACAGAGTGTTTTTTATTGCTCTGTATCAGTGTGATGTAAAACACCAATTTTCTATAAATAACTTGATTAATAATCACAATAAGCAATTCTTAGCACATTGGTCTAGATTTAAACTGATTTGCATTCTCAATTTTGTGTGTGTGATTTTTTTTAAAACTGCTCAGTCCAATCCAATATTTAGAGTTTATTTATTTTTAGGGGGTTTTTTTTGTTTTTTTTTCATAAATGTTGAATTTTCAAAACATTTATCTGTAGATTCACACTAAACATTTAGCAGGATATTTTCAGGATGTTTTTAATTGATCTTAACCTTTCCAGTACACTTAATAAATGTATATTACCTGTTTCTCATTATGCTTTCATTATGCAAAAGTAAGACATACTTACTTTTTAGTCTTTCCAAATGATGTTTTCATTCATTTTAAAATGTCCTGCTAATATTTAATGCTTTGATCTTAGCATTATATTATATGTGAGTATATAGATAGATAGATATCTCATAGATATATATGTATATGTGCGTGTGTGTGTGTGTGTGTGTGTGTGTGTGTATATATGTATATATATATATACACACACACACACACACACATATAATGTTGTTTAAAACAGGATAACCAAGCATAATGAATTGTAGTTGCAATTTTATCTCAGATGGTAGCCTCAATACTTTACTGTTCATTCGAAGTATCTGAGTATTAGCAATTTCTCAATATAGAGCAAGATAAACTGCGAGGGAGAGAAACCAATCAATGTATACAAGTGGCCCATGAAGAAAAGGGAAGAAAGGAGAAAGGTTGTATCAAATGAAACTGAAGTAATTGCTTTGTATGCCATTGGATTCGTAAGGGAGAGAGATTGAAAGAGCACAAACATCACATTAAATAAGCGAAGCTACAGCTGTTATCTGGATCAAGTCTTTCACACTTGCAGGGCCTCTTTGGGAACACTCACCTTGAGTCATACACACATATATAACAACTTTTGTCATCGGTGTAACACATATTGGCCTGTTTCAGATGGGGGTAGGAATGAAATGAGGATGGAGGGAGGAGAAAAACACTTCTGACCTTTGGTGTCACATGCAGTGTCTTTTTGAGCTGACAGTGAGGTGCCAATGTAACCTTGAGTCTCTGATTACTTCTCAACAGCAAGCTGGTTTTGGATTGGTTGTGCTAAAAAGATGGCGCCTTCGGATAGTTGTGAGTTCGTGCGCTCCAGCACTAGCCCTACTCAGTTCAGCACAAGACGCAATGACGTGTGTGTATGTGGTTGAAGGTCAAAGGCTGTTGGTGTGCGCTCGCTATGAACTGTTGTGATGGATGGGTAATGATGTCTACACAATTTTGAGGAGAGCACATGAGCGTACATGTGGACCGAAGACAGTTCTTGTTTGAGATTGGGTTTCCATCCTGTCTTCAGGTCATCGCTATCTCATATACAAAAATACACTCCTACATACTGAATGTCAGAGCGTCTGAAAATAAGAAGCCCCCTCTCTCACACACACACACACACACAATCTTTGGTCATCAGTCTCTGGTTTGGTTTAAATATTCCACTTGTCCACCCTGTCCACACCATCCCATCCAGACCTCTGATCTCTGGACATACACACACCTGTGCAGACACACACAAAAATAATCTGCAGTCTCCACCGCCTCTTGAACCCCCGCTATGGTTTCTGAAAGCTCTGAAGAGTCGCACATGTCTCAAATGAAAGGAAGGCCTCACTGGGTCTTGATCACTCAAGAATCCTGGCATGCACACAAATGCTAACATATAGTTTGAGATGAGAATAGGTTTGACTGGATCAATAACTCTGAATGTCACTTTTTTTTTACTGGCACAGGCTCTCTTTTAGAAATGTATTTCTGGTTTGTTATATGAGACTAAGCATTTGTCCATCTTCACACTGTATTTGAATAGGCATCAGTTCCTGATTCATTCACCGTTTGTTTACCAATTCAAACACGCAAGGGCACATGTACGCCTGATCTCAGGTTGTGCTCTGGCTGTAAAAGATGAGTTTGCAGTGATGATACTTAGAGGCAGAGGGAACAAATGACTAAGAGAAATGTGTTTGTTATTTTTGGAGAAGAGAATCATATGATAAATAAGAGAGTTGAAAGATGAGGGGTCATTATAAACACATGTCAGTCAGTCTAGAGTTTGATATGTGCATCATAACTGGTACTGTTTCCCCAAATGCATTAATATTGTACTATAAAGTTACAAATTGCTTGTGAGAAATAACTTCTCACAGCTGTCAGCTGTTAATTACTAGCAATACTAAAGAAAAAAAAATAATGCGGTCATATGTCTTTACATATATGTGTTCTTGACATGTAACACCTAATGAAAAAATATACTGCTTGATTATATATGCATTCAGGTTGAAGTCAGTATACAACTTAACCTCAAAACCACAATTCTTGTACAGATTTGTTTCTATACAGAGAGAGAGAGAAAGAGAGAGAGAGAGAGAGAGAGAGAGTATATGTGTGTGTGTGTGTGTGTGTGTGTGTGTGTGTGTGTGTGTGTGTGTGTGTGTGTGTGTGTGTGTGTGTGTGTGAGA
>JAFVLL020000874.1:0-56705 GCA_021397915.2 Tor tambroides
GGGCTGCGTTTCCCAAAAGCATCGTAAGCCTAAGTTGATCGTAGCTCCATTCGTTTCAATGGGTCTACGATGTACTTAAGCTTACGATGCTTTTGGGAAACGCAACCCTGAACGGTCCATATTCAATTTATAGCTCTATTCTATTACAGTATGTCAAAAAATATTTCCTTTGTTTCTATTTTATGCCTCATTGCTGAGAACTTTACAGAGAAAAGTCTCTTGAGCTATTAAAAAAGCAACCCCTAAGCAATAACATTTCCACTGGGAGATAAAGCTAGTCTCAAAGTAAACTGATTTGAGAAGAAATGAATCATATAAAAGGTGACTTGCAAAATGTTTGAAGCCTAGGGGGAACCATCAACATCTAGAAGATCTTGCTTCATCTACTTCTTCTCACAATATTCCTGATAAAGGAAGATTACTCATGGAAAAAGTGAATGAACTCTCGATCAATACTGGAGGACCGATGTGCCACGGATAATATCACATGATCAGTCCCGTTATCTGAGCGAGCGAGCGAGCACATTCAGGCCAGGGTCCCGATGCACAGCTTTCATCGAAGCAATCGATGATACGCCCATGAAACAAGCCTTTGTCCTGAAATGGGCACACAACAATCCCACCAACTGCATCTGCAGAACTGAGGTAACCATAAGCTAAAGCTAGCTAATAACGCTGTTGTGCAAAAAGTCATGAAATAAAACCAAACTTATAAAACCTCTCACTAAGAAGCTTTAGTTCTCTTAAAGTCTACCTGATTATGAATATATGCTAATCAAACACGCATTACTGCTCTGTAGGCTGAAATGCAGTTACATGATGACCCTAGAGGCGCCCTGAAAATCTGTGTTGAAAGTCTCTTGGTTACATTTAAATATTCAGAATTATTCTGGTTCCTAAAGACTGCCAGCAGCACAAGTTACAAACTGAGCAAAAAACGCAGAGACAGGAGAATTTGTCTTATAATATACAAGACGTACTGAACTAAGAGTGGGTGGCAAATGTTGATATATCTCTTGGCACTTTCCATGAAGAGGTTACATAAAAAGGCTTAACATTTTATTTTAATGGTCATGTGTAACCTTTGAAAAATGTTTTCTATCCACCACAGGAGGTCAAATGAAGTATTTGTGCATTTTATTATTTTTGTCAACATGGCAATAGAGTTTAATGGTTCGACCCTGACTAAATTGTTTGGTTTTTTAGAACAAGCATGCAAATTAAGTCATTTTGGGGAAAAAAATAAAAAAATGAAAATTATACTTTTAAAAAATAATTTGAAAAGAATAAATGGTAACAGGGTTGATTTTTTTTAACATAAATTGAGCTGTCAATCTGTAGGACAAGATAGTTTGGGACCAAAAAGTGGTTTTAAGTTATTAGTAACTTACATTTCCAATAAACTAGAGAAAAATATTATATTATAAAAAAGTGCCTTTTATAGTATTTACAAGATTTTCCATCAAGACCTATTTAAAAAAGTATGCTACCAAAAACATCAGCTTAAAAGTTTTACGATACTTCTGGAGAATGACTTACCGTCACACTTCTCCACGATCTGAACTGTTTCTCCAAGCTCTAGAGTCAGACCATGTGACACTGATCCGCGGAAACTACAAACCACTGAGAAAAGAAAAAAGAGAAGAGAAAAACGAGTTAGATGCTTATTGAAAATGTTCAGAGACAATTCATTGTAAATAAAACCACAAAACAATTTGATGTTAAAAGCGAAGTAATGTCTTCGCAACTACCCTCCTAAACAGAATTCACAAACACTCCCCCTGTCTGCCACTGGTCAGAAAGCCCCGCCCCCAACTCATGCTATTGGTTGAGTCAGGCTGGTCATACTGCTCAAAAAAACAGAGCAATGTGTTTATAGCGCCACTATGGAAGCCCGTTTCCACCACTAAATAAAAAATTTAAAAGGTAACTGCGACTTTTTACCTCACAATTCTGACTTTTTTCTCGCAATTGTGAGTTAACATCTTGCAATTCAGAAATGCGAGATATACACTTGCAATTTCGAGTTATAAAGTCAGAATCATGGGCCATAAACTAGAAATTGCAAGAAATACCGTTAAAATTGTGAGATATAAACTCTCAATTCTGACTTTTTTCTTGCAATTCTGACTTTTCTCTCACAATTGGGTGATATATACTCGCAATTGCGAGAAACAAAGTCGGAATTATAAACTCACGATTCTGACCTTTTTTCTCACATTTGCAAGTTTGTATCTTGCAATTTTGAGTTTATATCCCATAATTTTTGTCTTGCAATTCTGACTTATTTTCTCAGAATTGTGAGATATAAATTTGCACTTGCAAATTATATAGTCCAATTCTGAGTGGAAAAAAACACACTATTTTCTTGCAATTCTGACTTGCAATTGCGTGTTATTAAGTCAGAATCGCGAGATATAAACTCACAATTGCAAGAAAAAAAGTCAGAATTGTGAAACAAAAAGTCGCAGTTACCTTTTTTATTTTTTATTCTGTGGTGGAAACGGGTTTCCATACATCTCAGAGACACAATATTCAAATTTTGTTTTAAGGAAATCCACCTACAAATGGTCTACTTACAAGATGACCTTCCATATTAAGCAATATATTACATTATATAATACACAGCTAGTACAATATTACAAAATATACCATTGGGGAACACTACACAATTAAAACACATCACTAAATTCAACAGAATAGAGGTGAATAACTGGTCTCCCTACATTTATTTTTCAGACCGTGAGATTTGGTTCAGTTAGGCCTATAGATTCACTGGATACTGGAATTTGCGCTGTTGTTCAGGGATAAGCCAAAGATAAAGACAAAGCTACTATCATATTCAGGTCATCTGTAGTCCATGCTTTTGCCGCTGGGTTCAGTAGAACGAAATGTGTTTTTTGCTTGTTTTTTTGGGCCACATTGATTTCTACCAAACTATAGTTACTATAGTGGTTACTACTATACTATACTGTTGTTACTATACTGGTTATTACTGCAGAAACACTGTATCAGCCACAACTGTAAGGTTTTAATAAACAAATTACAGACATTTTAAAAGTTTTAATTGAAATATCACTCAAATTATTATGCTGATAATATAATTTATACTTTTTTAAAATTTATTTTAGGTTATATATAAATAATGATTCAGTAGCACAGTATATGGTACCATACAGTGCAGATGGGTTGAGCAGCGCAGTGGAAATAATAGGATTTATTTTCAATGAATGCATTCCAGAATAGCAAAAAAAGGACATGTGCGGTTTTAAAAGCAGAGATATTCTGAATTGCCATGGTAACCTGGACAGAGCATCCCAGGGAATTATCGAATCCATGCTGATGAAAAAGCTCATGTGCCTGAGAGCCTTGCTGATTCCAGCTTTTCAAGAGCAGATACTTTTCCGTAACCATTGCGACATGGGGACACGCAGGAAAAATGCTTTTAAACTCAACATGACATTGAAAAGTACTTTCTTAAAACACACTGCTAGTCTTATTTTGAACTATTTACGTATATTATAATCCATTATGAAAATACAACAATTTGCTCTTACTCTAAAACGACTTTTCCGATCCCATCACTTAGGCCATGCTGACTATTATCCCAAAAACCAACTAGCTTTTCTGGTTCTAACTCTATTCTGGTGTGTATCTCCCAATTTTCACCATCCAATCCATTCCAGATGGATCAAATGAAGTCTTGTCCTGCATTTCTCCATTTCACTCAAGAAATGCATCACATTACAGAACTAGCAAAGGGCTATTCATATTAACTTTAAGAGCCAAAAATTGAGCATGTGTGTAAATAGAGATGTCTCTGAAGAGATATTTTTGTACAAAGCACATTCTTAAAATAAACCCACTCCTTAGTCCACATATAAATGCAGTTTATTCAGTCCCCCAAACTGGGAAATAAGCCATCCGTTGGCCATTTCATTATATAAAGATGGGATTATAACAGTCAGACAGGCAGACCAGCTGAAATGCCGGGAACAAAGCGCAGTAATTTTTCTGAATCCATCTGTATTTGTGCAACATGATCCTGTTTGGCTTGTTTTGCTGTTGTACGCAGACGTCTGATGGGGCCTCTCACAATCCTAAATTGATATCCACGTCTGCTCTTTCCAACATCTCGTCAAGAAACAAACTGTTCACCGTGTTACCATGGAACCGACTACATCACTGTTCCAGGAAACAATTCAAGCAAGGAACAGACAATGGTTTAGATGACAAATGTGATATTGCATGTTGCATACATTTATTTGTATGCCATAATCCTTATTCATTGCCTGAGGAGTTGAATTATAGTTCTTACACTATTTGAAGGAGATCATGCATTCATTTCAATGGGTATAACTGCTTTTATAAGTAAAATGATGTTTTATGGTCTCAGAGTGAACGTTTTTAACGTCAGTTTGGACTAAAAAAAAACACAGTCAACATTCAAACAGGGAAAAAGCATCTTTCAGAATGTGTCATGTTCGTTTACCCATTTCTGAAGACACTGTACGTTTGTTATTTATTTTCAAAGATCACGGTTTAATATTTAATGCTTGTTAGAAGGCTCCCTCTGCAGTTTCCACAAAAACATGTGACTGCCGCCAGAGGTCTGCATTTAGTGAATAATTCAATAGCTATTAAAAGAGCTTTTCATGAGTTAATCCCACTAAAAGACAGAACGACATAAACAATATGTGTCTTGAATATGGAAGACTATTAATGGCATAAGAAATGGCATTGTAATGGCCCTAATGCTGTAAAACAAATTAAAAATGCAGTCCGGTTAATATTTAGGTCGCCAAGATGTCTGTAAAAAAGCAAATCATGCAGAACACATCATATTTGTCTACAAACACCTGAGAAGTACCTTAAAAATAGTGAAAACATGTATCTGACAGAAACAAACTGCCCAAAAACACATACACTGAATATACATGGTAAATATGTGCATGGCTATGAGCAGATAGGATTTCCTTATGAAAATTAAACCAAAAAACCATGGTTACTATAGTTAAACCATGGTACCCACAAATTAACCATGGTTTTGCTTGGTATTTGTAGTAAAACTGTGGTTATACAAATGGTAATCAATGCACCAAAAAAAACTATGGTTACTACACTTTTACTATAATAAAAAATAAACACATTACATCCAAAAACATGTCATTTAGTATACAAAGTAAATTTAAGTGATGTACACAGCTGCTAGGCTAACCAATGCTAACTTGCAACAAACGCAACAAAAATAAACACTTAACATCCAAAAACAGACACTACAGCATTGTTGTTTAGTATAAAAACCATCCTTATGTGACATATTAGCTACTAGCCTAACCAATGCTAACTTGCTACACAACAAATATAAACACTTAACATCCAAAAACAGACACTACAGCATTGTTGTTTAGTATAAAACCATCCTTATGTGACATAATAGCTACTAGCCTAACTAATGCTAACTTGCTACACAACAAATATAAACACTTAACATCTTAAAATAGGCATTATTGTTGAGTACGTAAACCATCTTTGTGTGATGTACACAGCTGCTAGGCTAGCCAATGCTAACTTGAGACACAATAAAAAATAAACCCTTAACATCTGAAAACAGGCATTACAACATTGTACGAAAATTAACCATGGTTTAACTACAAATAAAACCAAGAAAAAACTTTATTGTTATTGTAGTTAAACCAAATTAACCACGGTTTTGCTATATTAACCATAGTTTAACCATGGTATTTGTAGTAAAACTGTGGTTATTCAAAAAAAAAAAAATAAATAAACAGATAACTACATTTTTACTATAATAAACCATGGCTACTATAATAAAACTATGTATTTAGCATATAAGACTTATGTGATACAATTAATAAATAGGCTAATCAATGCAAACTAGCTGCACAACAGAAATAACCATGTTGTAATGCCTATTTTAGGATGTTACGTTTTTGTTTTAGTAGATAAACCATCCTCACATGACGTACACAGCTGCTAGGCTAGCCAGTGCTAACTTGCAATACGACAGAAATACTTTAACAGTTGGATGTCAACTGCTAAAACTTTATCAGAAATATTGTGATAACACAAGAGAAGAGAGACAAATATGGCACATCCTGAGAGCAAATTACATTTTAATTAAGGCAAATAGCTTGTCAAATTAGCATTTGTTGTGGTGCCTGCTAGCAAAATGAGTCGCATGGCTCTGTAGCAAATAGCTTTACCCTTTGAGAAGCAAGTACGTGTGACTAGCACAATTCACAGGGATGTTATGACAGACATGTTAGCTGAAGGCAAGTTAACCCTTAGCAGAGAAAGCAGGTCAGTAAACCAACCCAAGAGTGTCCGCTGACTTCATGTCTGCAAACATAACAGGAGACAGTCACCCTTGGTATTTGCCTAGTAAGGAATCAACTTTCAATCTGCATGTATTATGCTAACGCTATAGGCTAAATTAAGACATTTGCATGTGGCATCTATATACAAACATTCTCATTAAATGGATGGCAGCCGCTGGAGCCCATAGGGCCGCACCTCTTCCTGCCATTCTGAATTTTGTCCTGTCATGCCAAATAAACAAACAGCAAGCCAAATGGAACCATGCCGGCAGGTTTTATATGCGTGTCTCAATAATCTGCTAAACAAACAAGCAGAAAATGCTAATAAATCTGGGTTTATGGAAGGGCAGCAGTTTTTTTCTTGCTCTGTTTTACTGAAGGATATTTCAGGCGCTCGAATGAAAATGCAGTGAAACAACCTACGTTCTCTATATTTGATTTACAGAGACATTTTGCTGTCTGTCATTAAAACTGCACTCAATCTATTAAACACTAGATGGCAGCCTGCTTAATAGAGAACATCTCTCCCCCTAAACCTCACAGAGACTGTTCAGAATACCATACTGCCTCAGTAGCCTAACTATTCCTGCAGTGCATATTATGTAAACTGTTCATAGTATGCTAATTTTCTCTATACATACTCTATTTACATTTAGTCATTTACTAGACACTTTTATCCAAAGCAACTTACAAATGAGGACAACAGAAAAAAAAGCAATCTGTATACTATATCTCTCTAACATGCAATATACAACAGAGTACAAAGCAATGTAGTAGCATGCTATAAAACATTTGCGTTGCATAATTTATTTAATTTGCAGTTTTTAAAGTATAGTATGCAGTGTACAGTACTAAGACCTTTATATTTAATGTTGCAGCTATCAAAAACTATCAAAAATCAGCCTTTTACCCACCTTTGCTATCAGTATCAGCAAAAATCTGTTAATTACATGTCAGAGTGACTTGGTGCGCTTTGCTATTCAATATATTTCAAAAATACAAAGGTGAATTTATATAATGAAACCACATACTCTTTGAGATTATAAAAGTTGCCATAGAAACAAATAATTTCCGAGTCTGAAGATCTCATCTTGTAAAGACTGTAATTCTGGTATAACATAGTTTAATATTTTTAGATATTTTGAAGAATGTAGGTAACCAAAGAGTTTCTGGTCTTCATTGACTCCCATAGTATTTTTTTTTTTCATTCTATGTAAGTCAATGGCTACCAGAAACTGTTTGGTTACCAACATTCTTCAAAATATCTTCTTTTGTGTTCAACAGGAGAAAAAAAAAACTAATACAGCTTTTGAAAAAGTGAATTATTTTATCCTTTAACAAAATAGAAGTTGGTTAATTTATGAAGAGAATCACATCTTTCCACACTAATTTCGCTTTTAAGGAATAGCACCCAAAAGGATGGTTGTACCACTATTTACTCACTCTCATGGCAGTCTAAACACCCAAAAAATCTTTCCCCATCCAAAGCATCAAAGCTCAGCATCGTGCATTGGATTCCCCTGAGAGAAATACTGTACTTTCAGAGACTGACGCAAACTTTGGCAAGATGTTCTTATGATAGCCTCAGAGCAACAATAAAGCGAATTGATAAGACAGAAAGCGCTTGTGCGTTGTGTTAGCTGTGCCCTCAATTGAAGTGTATTTTACCTAAACACTTTGGACTCTCATTCTCAGTCTGGGCACACTGCCTGCAGCCACGCTAAATGAACTAAATGGGCCATTTGCCTGCATCCATCACAGCTTCTGAGGTGTGGAGGATGTATGTAAATTAGCCTTTGATTTCATATGCTGTTCAGTGACCAGTTCAGGTGTTGTCCGTGTGACAGCTGAGGATGTGACTGGGCTGCTCTGACATCAGTGGGCAGAAATGCGTGCCAAATCAGATTACATTATGTGTCTAAGTTACCATTTAACAGCTTCTGGTTCAGAAATATTCGTAATAAATGCTACCATCTGGTACTAAAATACTGCCAGTACAAAACACAGTTAGAGAGGTGCTTGCCAACAACAAACCCTTGACTAAAGTATCAAACTTCAACAACTAACTCGTCCTGTAATGTGTGATGAATTAGGTGCATGTATTTGACAATCAAACTAAGGTTTTCACCTGGTAGACAAACAAATGGCCAAAAAATTAGCTACAGTTACTCTGAATGAGGAAGTCAATTCATATCTAAGCACAACAATATTATGGAGCCTTAGGCTAGGGCTGCACGATTAATCGAAATTCAACTGGAGTCGTGATTCAGCAAAGGCTGCGATTTTTTATGCGCAGCTTGTCAGTGAAGCACGGTTCTGTGATCAGTAGTAAATACTGCTCCATTCAAAGGCCAGAGGGCGCTCTCACGCTGAAATCCAAATATGCCCTGTAGAAGAAAGATAATGCACGTCGTTCCAGGAAATCCCTATAGCGGTAGCTGAATAAACTTCATTCAACGCATGAAAATAGCCAGAGACGCTGGCATTGCATTAAACACAAACAAAACAAACACTGATTCAATGTGACTTAACACACGACTATGAAAATATATGCTTGGTTTATCTGAGTTCTTCAAGCCTTCTCCTGCATTTTCTTTATGATAAAGTATACTTATAATGCAATGCTAATCGACATAACCTTCATAGTACTCTAAGCAAGCAGTGATGAAATAATTGAGATGTGAGTGCCTCATTCTGTGTAAGAAGCCACATCTTCTCACAGAAGGATTTTATTTCAAACACCCAACTCAATGAAGTTATTAAATGTTGTCTTTCGAACAAGAGGTTCATAAATGCTTCTCATATTGACTCAATAATTTACTACTTAACCCTTTAACGCGTACGATCACACCGGTGTGATCAGTCCTGGCTGGTCCCTGGAGCGTACGATCACACCGGTGTGATCAGTCCTGGCTGGTCCCTGGAGCGTACGATCACACCGGTGTGATTAGAACATTCAGTGAGTCACGTCATCAACTGCTGAATTCAAATCTGCTTTCGCGCGTTGGCTGGTGCGGAGCCAGATCAGAAGCGCGAGCGCTTGTCATATTATCACAAATATTCAGTGTTTTCAACCATATAATGCTTATTTTAGGTTTCAGACATTAAATACACATAAATACAAGCAAAACCATACATTTATAGTTTGTAAAATACACGCCGATGTCTATGGAAGCAGCAATAATGATCCTTACAAATATAATCTGACAACATGTTTTATTGATATCATATACAGATTGTGTAGATAACTTTAAAGTTTACTCTGCTCTTCTCCCAGTTTAACCGGAGACTTACTTTAACGTGTTTCGGGAGGAGAGGATGAATTTACATGTTGTTAATCCCACAGCTCGGATTCAGCGCGAACAAACATGGCGGCGCCCATCACCCGGTATAGATCAACTAACACGGTCATTATAAAAGTATTTAAACTACCAAATACATTTACTTGCACATATTTCAGAATCGGAATATCAGATATTTCATAATATAGTGAGTATGTTTGTGAATATTAATAATCAAAAAAGGAAAAACGAAATAAAAGCGATACATGTGTCATACAGCGCTATTGTGGCTGCGGTGTGTCACATGACAAGCATGACGCGTCGCCATGGAAACAATAAGGCTATACATTCTAAAATAACGGTCGCCTAAAAAAACTCACGCTGGGGGCTCAGCTAGAATATTTTAAACTCACGTGTGAAAGGGTTAAGCATTTACTACTGATTACAAAGCCGAACATCACTGAAAAGCTGGACATCACAGCTTTTGCGATTTCATAATCACATTAAACCAAACAATTTCGATTAACTGAGCAGCTCTACCTTAGGCTTTAATTAGCTACCCACAAACAACTATTCAGAACACCCACGCAACTGCTTAGCAACCCCTAGAACACCCTAGTAACCAGTCATAACTGCCCAGAAACTGCTTAGCAACTCCCAGACCAAACCAATTCTTTAGAAACCCCACTGAACACTCTAGTAACCATCCAGCAACGCCACAGAAAAATGATTGAAACCACCCCTAACTTAGCAACTGATTAAAAACCCTACAGAAGCCCTTAGCAACCTCCCAGAACACCCTGGACACACCCCCAAACTTTCAAGAATCCACTCTAAACACCCTAGCAACTGTCTAGCAATCTCACAGAGCAACTACCCAAAACACCCTAGCAGATCCCTAAAAACCACTCAGAACACTGTAGCAATTGCTTAGCAACCCCTAGAATATTCTAGTAACCAGTCTTAACAGCATCAGAATTGTTTAACAACCCCAGGACACCTTAGCAACTGCCTAGCACTGCCCCAAAACCTATCAACCACTCAGAACAATCAACTGCTTAGCAACCCGCCAAAAACAGCCAGACCCTAAAAACACTCAAAACTCACTAGCAACTGCCTAGCAACCCCAATAATACTCTAATTACCACCCATGAAAGCCCAGCAATTGTTTAGCAACTCCAAAATCACTTTAGCAATCAGTCATAAGACTCTACCAACTTCTTAGCAACCCCAAGTGCGGGGGTGTCCAAACTCGTTCCTGGAGGGCTGGTGTCCTGCAGAATGTATCTCCAACTTGCCTCAACACACCTGCCTGGAGGTTTCTAGTATACCATGTAAGACCTTGATTAGCTGCTTCAGCTGCTTTCGTCCGAAATTTTCGCACGTTAAAAAATAAATACGACCTCACGTTGTGTCAATCACGTTTACACACTGCCTCCAAAACTTTCGCCGTCATAAAAATTTTTGGATCAGGTTCGATTTTCTGCGTTTTTGCATCCGTAGCATGCATTTTGATAGGAAAAGATGAGGAATACGAAAAAACGGAAAAACGCACGTGAAAATTTCAGGCTCAGTGTGCAACGACCTTTAAACTCAGATTAAGTCGTTGTAAAGTCGCATACTAGAGCAAAGATTAAGTTGTTGTATCGTCGCATACTAGAGCAAAGATTAAGTTGTTGTACAGTCGCATAGTAAAGCAAAGATTAAGTCGGAGCAGGCGCATACTAGAGCTCAGATTAAGTCGTTGTACAGTCGCATACTACAGCAAAGATTAAGTCATTGTACAGTCGCATAATAGACCTCAGAATAATTTGTTGTACAGTTGCATACTAAACCTTTGAATAAGTCATTGTACAGTCGCATACTAGACCGCAGATTAATTTGTTATGCAGTAGCATACTAGACCTCAGAATAACCCGTTGTACAGTTGCATACTAGAGTTCAGATTAAATCGTTGTACAGTCGCATACTAGACCTCAGATTAAGTTGCTGTACAGTCGCATACTAGACCTCAGAATAGCCCATTGTGCAGTTGCATACTAGACATCAGATTAAGTCGTTGTACAGTCACATTCTAGAGCTCAGATTCGTTGCATAGTCACATGCTAGAGATCAGATTAAGTTGTTGTACAGTCACAACCTAGAGCTCAGATTAAATCATTGCACAGTCACATACTAGACTTCAAATTAAGTCGTTGTACAGTTGCATACTAGACCTCATATTAAGTCATTGTACAGTCACATACTAGACCTCAGATTAATTCGTTGTACAGTCGCATACTATACCTTAGATTAAGTTGTTGTACAGTCACATACTAGAGCTCAAATTAAGTTGTTGTACAGTCACATACTAGAGCTCAAATTAAGTTGTTGTACAGTCACATACTAGAGCTCAAATTAAGTTGTTGTACAGTCACATACTAGAGCTCAAATTAAGTTGTTGTACAGTCGCATACTAGAGCTCAAATTAAGTCGCTGTACAGTCGCATACTATACCTCATATTAAGTCGTTGTACAGTCGCACACTATACCTCATATTAAGTTGTTGTACAGTCGCATACTATACCTCAGATTAAGTCGTTGTACAGTCGCATACTATACCTTAGATTAAGTCGTTGTACAGTCGCACACTATACCTCATATTAAGTTGTTGTACAGTCGCATACTATACCTCAGATTAAGTCGTTGTACAGTCGCATACTAGACTTCAAATTAAGTCATTGTACAGTCTCATAGTAGACATCAGATTTAGTGGATAAACAATGTATGAGAAACCTTTAATTTTTATGAAAGCCGGGTTAAAGGATCAGCGTGATATGAAGTGTGTAAAAGACACTTGGGCCTCCCACGAAACAGCCAAACATATTGAATGATGAACACAGACAGATGGATGCCACAAATCTTTGCACTTCCAGACACTTTTGTTTGCAGTTTTTCCTGGTGTCCCAGTTTATATGGCAAGTGTCACACGAAGTGTGAGGGAATTTACTAATCCTGCTCTGAAAACAAAGAGACTTCAGATACAATACCATCTGCTACACAATGAACACATCTACATGTGAAATCTCAGTTACTGACATCAGTTCTCCACAGATACCATTTAACAGCTACCTCTCATTGTACTTTTGTGTGCTAACAAGAGCTATTGACTGCTACTCTAAAATACTGTCTGTGAATACAAAGCAGAGCTACAACTCTCTGTCATGCAATTGTAACAGAGGCCAGCTGGAATGAGGTGACTGCAGGTAAAACCTTACTCTTCTGGCCTCAAGAGATTCGCTAGCGAGAGTTAGCCACTTTTGTTAGCAACTTGCTGTGTAGCTAACTACATTTTTACTAGGGTAAATTGACTGTATTGAAAGTAAAGTACTGGTAGTTGTGAGTAGAATGTAAGTTTAGAAGCTACAGTTTATAAGAAGCTAGAAGCTAACACTGCTAGCTAGCCAGACTTAGCTAACTATGCTTGAAAATATACAAATAATTAAGCTGATTTACATCTAAATGTGCATATTTCTTAGATCTTCAAGTTAACACTGAACAGAAGGAATTTCTTTGTTAATTGTACATACAACTGTTAATTTATTTTTTTTAACAACTGCATTTAACTACTTTAAAATAGCTTGTTTTATGACTAGTTTGTAGTTTTAGAAGCTACAGTTTACAAGCAGCTAGAAACTAACATTGCTAGCATATTAGATTTAGCTAATTATGCCTGAAAAATACAAATAATTAAGCTTACATCAACATGTTCAATTGTGCACATTTCCAGCAAACACTGAACAGAAGAAATTTCTATGTAAATAGTTTTTAAACCATTCTTTCATGAGCTGTTGTATTAAATTCAAGGCAATTAGTACTTTTATTCAGCAATTATGCATTAAGTTGGTCAAATGTGACAGTAAAGACATTTATAATGTTACAAAAGATTTCAAATAAATACTGCTCTTTTGAACTTTCTATTCAACAAAGAATTCTGAAAAAAACATATCATGGTTTCCACAAAAATATGAAGTAACACAACTGTTTTCAACATTGATAATAATATTTTTTTTCTGAGCAGCACATCAGCATATTAGAATGATTTCTGATGGATCATGTGACACTGAAAACTGGAGTAATGCTGAAAATTCAGCTTTACATCACATGAATAAACTACATTTTAAAACATATTAGCATAGAAAATAGTTATTTTAAATTGTAATAATATTTCACAATATTACTGTTTTTACTGTATTTCTAACAAATAAATGCAGCCTTGGTGAACATAACAGACATCTTTCGAAAACAGTAAAATGTTACTGACCCCAAACTTTTAAACACTAGTTTAAATGTATTATTCTTTTTTATAAAGCAGCTAATAGAGTTCATGAAGTTCACACAAACAGAAGAGTAGTTCCCCACCAGAGCACTGTCAGGGAGAATAACACACAATGCCAGACGAATGCAGCCTTAATCCATTCTGCTGCAAACAAAAGCCAGCGTTCCTCATTTAGAGCTGTTTTCAAATCCATTCCTAACCAGAAGAGGTACCTCTCAGACCTCCCCTTCATCAAACTCTAATGTACTTTCAGCAGCGCACCAGTCAGTCTAGCTCTTTCAACCTCAGAGGTGGGCTGTAAAAATCGTAAAAAAACACGTCATGCTTTCCCCTGTCCGGGTTAGAGCCACTGTGAAGAGTGTGTCTTCTGTATATATTTATTTTGTATATATAAAGACACATGCATACAGTATATATTTTGAAAATATTTACATGTATTTAAAAGTTTATATTTGTATTCACATAATTTATATTATATAAAAATATATTTAATATATAAATATAACATGTTTTTCTTAAATATATACATGCATGTGTTTGTATTTATATATACATAATAAATATACACAGTATACACACATATATTATGTAAACAAAAACTTTTATTTGGGATGCGATTAATCGCGATTAATTTTTTGACAGCACTAATATAAATATGTAATATGAAACATGTTTATCCACAATAGGATATTGTTCCAGTGTCTGTAGTACAGCACAGTCTGACAGTGTGAATATTTTTAGCTTTTTAATTAGCTGGATGAGAAACCTTGTCCAGATAATGTCTGCATTGATTATGTTCAGGCATCCAATGCAAGCTGGTTTTGTCTTCCATATTAAATGTGAATGCCATAGCATGTAATATCCCTTTTGTTAAGCTAAATATGGCTAAATTTAGTGAAATTTTACAGGCAAAAAATGCCAGTCGAAATTAGTGTAGTGATACATGAAGCACAGCTCACACAAAAGTCACTTTCAAACCAAGCAGCTTTCTGTTGCTCAATGTGGCTAATTTGTGTGACTAACTTTTGAAACCGTTGCAAAATTTGCATGGGGAAATATTTCGTCCTCAAGCAAATTCCTGATCGTGTGGGTTCCTACTGAAATTACTTGATTTAGCCAGTGAAAATTTGCAGAACGTTGGTAAATGTGACCAAACCATTATTATTATTATTTTTATTTTTATTTTTTTTTAATTAATTAATTGGGTCAATGACATTATACTTTTTTATCTATTCAAAATACATGCAAATCATACATAAAAAGACTTAAAGTGAACACCACTTCTAAAATGAACACTTTTAATTTTTACATTAAAATTTGTTTTAACAATAAAACATTTGGGTGGCATTACATCGTCAGTGGTACAGTACAACTGATATCATAACGTCAAAAAATTGACAGAAAACCTGCTTTATACTGATTTTTAAGATTTTTTAAACCACTTCACAGCTTATTAACATTTGAAAACCTCTGTCTGCCAAATCTAAGTCATGTGGTGCAACCAACAAATGTCATGTGGTGTAACCGACATTCAAAACCACTCTTAAACAATATTAAGATACACCAAATAAAATGAAAACAGGAAATTATATCATGATGAGGACCTCTGCAGACCCTCATGACTGAATGTCAAATCAGTTCAAGCTGTTAAATGGTTCATGTGGTGCAACTCCCCAAAAAACAAAGATATTTATGGACTACTAATTCATATTTGTAAAAAATGATTTTCCAACTTTAAAGAATGTTTTGTGGAATGGAAAGTTCCATGGATGTTAAAGATTCTTCATGGAACCATCAATGCCAATAAAGAACCTTTAGAACAGGGGTCAACAAGTTCGGTCCTGGAGGGCCGGTGTCCTGCAGAGTTTAGCACCAACCATAATCATACACACCTGAAGCAGCTAATCAGGGTCTTACTAGGTATACTTCAAACTTCCAGGCAGGTGTGTTGAGCCAAGTTGGAGCCAAACTCCGCAGGACACCGGCCCTCCAGGATCAAGTTTGATGACCCCTGGCATAGAAGAACCATCATAGATACTGTAGGTTCTCCAAAGAACCTTTCAGTGAAGAGTTCTTCAAAGAATCATTTTTTTTTCTTAGTATGAAGAACATTTTAATAAGATAAAGAACCTTTTTCCACTAGACTCTTAAAAATAAGGGTTCCAAAAGACGGTTTTCGCAGTGATGCCATAGAAGAACCAAATTTGGATTGCCAAAGAACAGTGAACAGTTCTTAAAAGAAGAACATTTTAACAATCTAAAGAACCATTTTCCACTGTAAAAAAAACCTTTTGTGGAATGGCAAGTTCCATGGATGCTAATGGTTCTTCATGGAACCATCAATAACAATAAAGGTGTAAGGAAATACATCTTGAATACAAGTGAGTGGAAATGCAAGCTAAACAGCATGAACAGTATTATCAATCCAAGCCTGCAAGGGATACACTTGTACCAGTGCTCTTTAGACAAAACCAAATCTATTAAAGCATTTACAAAATAACACTTAGCCTGAGACGAGGCTTCAGGGCTCATCCCGTGCCAACTCTGGATCGCTGGCTGTGTGGCGAAAGGGATCAGATCTCCATATGGTCGAACCACGTGACCATCAAACCGATTCAATCAAACTGTGATAATTTAAGTCAGCACGCAGTTGAGTTCAACTCTGACACTAATTAAATGAGATTTCGAATTGAAGACGCACAACATAAGAACGTTAAAGATGAATTCAAAATGGCACAGTGCGTTCATTAAAAAAATCACTTTTTAACGACCACAAATATAATTGCTAGATAGACGGCAGTGATGTTGTAAAGCAGATGTTGAAGCATTTGACGGCAGGGTGCTGTTTTGTTTTTTTCACTTCTTATTTTCTTCCATCTATTCAAATTTCCCTTCAAGGGATCAAAAGCTTTGCTAATTGAGTATTTGAAATTATGCATGATTACACAAATTAAATGCTTTTTTGCTACAGCACATATGGGCTGCGCTCAGAAACAGTTGCGTCAACCCACTCGATGTTCTTTGCATATCTATCTGCAAAATTAATGGCAAGTGCTGTTCTTAATATGGAAATTAAAAACAGCCACAAAAGCGTTTACATTTATTATTTCTTCATTTATTTATTTGTATATACATATATACATATGTGTTGGTTTTTGGTTCGTTTAATGTGTAAAACGTCAAAATCTCAAACAAATGAAGGGGTCGATAAGTTAACCAATGAAAGTCAGGGCTCTGGTAAGACAAATTGGTTTAATTGATTTCCCTTCCCATTTCATTTGTGCAAACGGCGATGTCTTATGGCAATACGGATCAGAACAAAAGCTGCATTATGAAGGATTATGCTTGGATTAGTGAGGGCAAATTCTGATGGACAGAACATGAAACACAACACAAATATAACAGGCTGTTGTTTTCACAGGTAAACATTAGAGTGTGTTTAGAGTTAAAATGAAGGAGAGAGATAGAGAGCATGTGTGTTATATAAACAGAGCACATTTGAATGTCCAGTCGTGACTGCCTGTGAAAGGCACTAGTGTACTACAGGAGCTCTTCAACCAAACAAGTCAACATACAACCGTGCCAAGATGCATTTTTATTTATTTATTGGCAACAGACAATGTTTTTATGTGTAGCTTTTGTATTTTCTGGTATATTTTTCTTTGTATACATTTAATGTTTTTTTTTTTTTTATTATTTAAATAAAACCACAAAATGCTTGAAATATCTATTAATATATATGTTTAAATTTACTTGCATAAACACGTTCAAACATTTTTGAACAGTAAGATTTTTAATGATTTTTGAAACAAGTCTCTTCTGCTCACCAAGCCTGCATTTATTTGATCTAAATTACAGCAAAAACAGTCAAATTTTAAAATATTTTTATTATTTAAAATAATGTTTTCTATTTGAATATATTTTAAAATGTAATTTATTCCTGTGATTTCAAAGCTGAATTTTTAGCATCATTACTCCAGTCACATGATCCTTCAGAAATCATTCTAATATTCTGATTTGCTGCTCATTACTTCTATTATTATTATTATTATTATTATTATTATTATTATTATTAGTGGATTTTTTTCAGGTTTCTTTGATGAATAGAAAGTTCAGGAGAACAGCATTTATTTAAAGCATCCTTGATAAATAAAAGTATTAATTTCTATAATTCCCCCCAAAAACCTAATATATATATATATATATATATATATATACTTACATAAATATTACATTTTGTAAATAAAATTGTATTTTTTATATAAATACCAAAAAAATACCAAAATTCAAACGACAGACATATTGTATAAATATTAGTGCTGTCAATCGATTAAAAAAAATTAACTAATTAATCACACATTTTTCTAAAATTAATCGCGATTAATTCCACCAAACATTAAAGTTTTTAAATACGCTTTTATATTGCAATAATTTCGCATTCAATCTTCAAATGTACAATGTACAAACAACATAAAGACAGTATATTTTTAATATTTCTTTAATGGCATCTTTTTTATGATTGAAGGCCAGCATCACTGACATCAATACTACTGATGTCTCTTTAAAATAGTTTTTTCCCCTGAATATTTAACCATTGACTGTAGCCAGTCAGCATTACAGTATAATTTAGATCTATAAATTTTAACATTTATTAGACTTAACTTCTAATTTAAGTGAACTTAAAACGATCATCACATGAACCTATTATAATAAATTACATATTTAGCTACTTGTGCCCTTCAGCAGAAATATACTGAAAATGAATACTTACCGAACACTAAATTCTAAATTAAATATAGATGAACCCCTTAAAGCTATAAAAGTTTTTGATTTCCTCTTTTTTTCTTTGGTTCTTGGATTAATAGGCATCATAGCAGCTGGTTATTAGCTTATTTGCCTGCTATAGCTTTAAAAGCTGCTGCTGCTGAACGTGACGAGGATCTGACATGCGTCTTATTTTCTCACAAATCTCTTTACCTTTTCTGACCCACTTCAAGTCTTAAAAGTCTCTACTAATGAGCGGACGAGTTGAATCGGGTGTTGTAGATGAGGGAGATAGTGCTGGGGTGCCTCAGGACAGTTTTTAAAACCATTTCAGAGACATGTTCTTAAATGTGACGCATATATGACATTGCATGCATGCACGCAGTTTTAAGGCAGTTTAATCGCCTTTTTGGTAGCTTCATGCCTTGGCTTGTGACATAACTAGGACATTGCATGCACGTAGTTTCTTTCGCTGTTTGACATGAAATGATACAGGCTACAGCGCGCGCCGGCACCTTTGTGCGTGTATTTGAAGAGCGCGCGCTACGAGCACAGTATCTTCTCCACGCTCGTTTGGCTCGCGCCTGGCGCGGAGGCGAAGTTAGAGCGTGTTTGAAACTCCCGTTTGATGTGGTCACAAAGACGTTCTGCATCTAAATAAACACAATCCTTTTCAAGAAAAAGAGACAGAGGCAGCAGTTGCGAATGGGGTGGCCAACCCTAGCCCCGCCCCTGCATTAATTGCGTTAAATACTTTTAACGCGTTAATCAGAAAAAATTAATCGCATGCGTTAACGCGCTAATTTTGACACCACTAATAAATATAAATAAAATGTTATATATTAAGCTACATTTTTATATAAATATCAAAGAACAAATATACATTGTTTCCTAATCTAAAGTGTTGTTCTTTAATTTAAGGGCAAATAAAAAAAAAAGTTGCCTAATCTGAATAAAACAGCAGTTTCATATCGCATGATTTATCTTGCATTGTTGTTTTAATTACTGACAACAATCCTATGTAGAACAAAATGTAATTCGCTTGACAGGTGGGCCTAAAGCTGCTCTACTATACCAAATATTACTACTATTATTACTACTACTACTACTACTACTACTACTACTACAGGAAGTCGTGGCCTACTCTGGGTGTGTGTTCACGGTGTGTGTGTGTGTTCACTGCTGTGTGTGTGCACTTTGGATGGGTTAAATGCAGAGCACAAATTCCGAGTATGGGTCACCATACTTGGTCGTATGTCAATTTTTATTTATTTATTTTACTAGGAAAACACTGCAAATTAGCACAGTTTAACAGGAGGAAGCACCTTCCCTCAGGGTCCTGTTAGAAACAGTTAATCTGATCAACTTACTGACCTGGATATGCTTTGCCTGAGCGAGAGAAATCATGCATCCACTCACGGACAATCAGCAGCGGCTGCAAGAGGCCGAGCGAATGCATGTGCATGTGACGTGCTGACGAATCTGTGTTGTAACTTACTCCCAACATGCATTATGCAACAAGAAGATGTGAGAGGACCTTGGGCGGATTGATTTTGCGTAACATTTCTCTGTATGGAAATAAAAAAAGCCTTTAGCGTCCAGGATAAAATGGAAAGTGGGAGTTGCAGGAGAACACAGTGTGAACACTTATGGCTAAATTTGTGGTGAAACAAGTCAATACGCCCCACCTGATGCAGCGACATTACAGGAATTAGTGCCAGCCGTGAGGTGGAATGTGCCATGCAAGCTTTCTGGACTGAGTGCTGTTGAATTTCGCTTTTGTTGTTGGGTTGTGGGGGGAGGGGAGATGGACACACCGATCCCACACTGCTGTCCTCAGAGCTATTGATCTCCCATTAGCTGCATCTCCAGAGCTCGACCTGTCCGAGCAGGTTTGTATTTCGGATGTGGGCGTATCAGATGTTCGCCATTTGGTATTAAAATAGTGTTGGTTATTTTAGGCAAAAAATATGATTTTTGAGTTTTTGCCATATTTTAGAAGACAGTAGAGACTGGAAATGAACAGTAAGAGGAGGAAATGTCATGCGCTTGATTTATAGAGTGCTTCAGTGATGTATTTTTGTAAGCCAAATGGGAAGTTTGCATCACTCTGGTTCCTTTAATAAAAACCCAATAGGTTTTTCCATTGGCTTTTGGATTATTGACGAAAATAAGCTCTATAACCAACAAAAGTTTATGATTCTTATGTGTTTTCTACATCATGATAATCTAATCAAATCAATAATTTTGAACTTTGAAGCCTAAATACAATTGCGAGAGGTAAAAAGCTAACGTAGGCTATAAATGAACTACACAACAGTCACATGACTTCTTATGCTTCTGACAACTCTTTCAGTCTTTATTTTAAAACATATTCCTTTAAAGTTTGAGTTAGTAATTTAAAAAAATGAGGTTGTGAAAGCCAACTTTGAGTATATGTGAAGACATTTAATGTCCCCAATAACTTCCATAGTCTCATTTAGCCACTTATCAACCGCCTTTTTCAAGACAAGTAAAACCTATATATATATATAGACCTTCACCACAGACCTTATTTCAGGCTTTTAAACAAGAAGAACAAAAACCCCACTGACTTCAGGACTATGGAACCAGAAGTGCTAAAATCCTAACTCGTTTTAGAGTTCTGGCCTACAAAACTACATCACCTCTACATCATTCCAGCTAAAAAAAATAGCTTAAGCCCAAAGTATACTTCATTTTTTTTATGCATACACTTCACTCTCAGAAAAAAAGTACAAAAGCTGGCACTGGAGAGGTACTTTTTCAAAAGGTACTCATATGTACACTTCCAGTACTATTATGTACACTCTAGGGACTAATGTGTACACTTTAGATAATAATACATACTCTTTAGGGACTACCATGCACACTTTAGGTATTAATATGTACCTTTAATGTACTTATATGTACCCTTTTGTTGTTGTTTGGTCACGTTTTCTACTGTGAAACAAGGCCCAGGCCAGTTTTGCCACCTTGATTAGTGCAAAACTGATTAGTGCAAAACAAATCAATACGTATATGTGACCAGCGCGTACAAAGTATGCATGTTACCATTCTGGTGACAAAATTAGTGTGACGTGCACTGTATGTGGACCCTCATGTATGCGTAAAAACCAAAGTATACTTTGGGCCTTAATGTGTCGGAGAAACTGTGCTAACCATTAGGCCATGACTACAAAAGAAAATAAATTCATCAAGAATTACAATTGCATATCACATATTAAATGAAAGAGTTCCAAATAAACATTACTCTTTCTTCATGTTTTCAGTTGGCCTTTGGTCAACAAATGAACAGCTTAGCCTTACAGCTCCGTGCTAACTGCCAGTTAGCCTAAAAGTTAGCGCTAAATGCTACGGAAAAGCTGTTTTGATTAGCTATAACAAGGCATCACAATAACAAACTACATTTTAAAGCCATTACCTGCACCTGAAATCGTATACTGAGTAGGTACTATATTTGACAAGCAAACGTCATGACTTTTAAAAAACTATATAGTATGAAAATCCAGTCATTTTAATAGGACTCTTCTTGAGACGCATTTTGGGAGTTTAGTCCCTAATGTCGATTTTCAATGTTCAAGTTGGCTGTGCAACAAAAAGCTGCTTGCTTTGGAAGTGACTTCTGTTTTCTGGTGCTTCAAACATGGCTACGGTATTTACAATTAGCCTACAGTTTTATGAATATTGTAAACACAGACATACTACTCTTTTCATGTACTGTTTGCCATTCATTATTAGCATTATTAGCAAGCATTTGCGTAAAATGTACTGTCAGATTTCACTTTAATGTCAAGAGCAACATTTTGAAGAAAATTTTGCTAGCTAACCAAATCATAACAGATTTGGTTGAATGCCACTGATATTTGAAGGGAACTCTATCGCCCCCTTGAGTATGGATGTTGGCGCGACAGAAGAATAAGAATGTAAAAATTAGCAAAATCTTTGATTGCCAGAGACAGTGGCAATTATACAGTTTAATTGTCAATATAGAACAATATTTGATTGTTGAATGCCACAACTGACCAATCAGAATTGAGTATTCCAGAGTGCTGTGTAATAGTATGAAATCAGTGCCATTAAATTCCCTTAAAAACAGTCTTTCCAATCACTTGATGATCTCTGTCACTGGGTCTTGTGTTGAAGCAGTAGGCAGCAGAGGCCTTGCTGAGGACAAAGCTTGGTCTTGTAGCGTCACGAGGCGCGGTAGAGTCGTGTGGCGCTGTGTGGAGGATGGGCCAGTATGTAAAAGAAGCTAGTGTGTGATTACACTGATATCTTCTTTCTTGCCTCTAGTGCGAACTCACTCATCCCGCAGTGTCATGATATCACCATTCGCAAATCACAAGGGTCCAAAGTCCCCACATATTCCTTTCACTGCTTATTTCTCACATTCGCATTAGACAATGATGCGCTGTGAGGTGTTGTGTGAATGAAGTCGCTTCTGAATGTTAAGACAAATAGCAAGCACAGGTGGGCGGTATGACCAAAATCTTATATCATAGCATGAGTCATTTATATCACCGCACACTACCATTCAAAAGCTTGCAAAAAAAGCTTGTTTTTTTAAAGAGATTCGTCCTTTTGGTGATTTTTAAAATACAATCAGAGCCTGTAATAGTCTAAATTTATGATTACACATTTACATGGTTTCTACTTTTAGATAAATTAAATTAAATACTAACAAAACATTACATTAAAATCAGTGTTGTTATTGTTACCAAAAACTAAAACTAAAAAAAAAGCCAAATATAAATATAAATATAATGACGCTGAAGTACTAAAATTACAGAGCTGAAATAAAATTAAAGCTCTCTCTCTCTCTCTCTATATATATATATGTATATATAAACTAATACAAATAGCAAAAGCACATTACTAGAAATTACTAAATCAAAATTACTAAACAAAAATTAAAATGAAAACTGAAAAAAAAATCTAAATATAACTCATTACTATAAAACCAAATTACCAAATCACCAAATATTACTAAAATAACACAATGGGTGATATATTACATAACCATGTTGTAATATTTATTTTGAATAATCCAGTGCTTTAAATACTTAACAAATGAAGGCATTATCTTGTTTTTGATTTTTTTTTTTTACTTTTGAATTGTATAAACTAGAATAAAATTTAAAATAGAAGATATTATTCTAACCAAATAAATGGCATATTATATGCATATATACTAAAAAAAATAAAATAATATTATGAAACAGACTAGTTCAACTTAAATTTCTGATTGGACGGTCCACGACTGATTTGTAAAATAGCTCAAATTTACTCAAACTTCACATCAATTGAAGTCAACACTATTGCTGCAAGTTGCTCAACAACCGTAAACTAAAAATACTATGAATAAAAACTCACCAACAGACAAATTTATCTTTCTCTGAGGATGCGCTTAGCATCGGCGCTCTGATTTACGAGTATGGCTGACTTATATGACTTCAGATTCGCACAATAACACCATACGCCAATTAAAACATTTACTATCTAATGACTGCAGTGTAACTCACAACATGCCGTAAGAATTAAGAGGAAAATCTGTTAAGGTGGTGCTAGCGAACGGCATTAAAGCCAAAGATGTTCTCTTCAAATAATTAGAGGGTTTTATCACATCGTTCTCAGCTGCTGGGAAGCTCTGTTAATTAGTCTCTCGGTTGAAACGTATTCCCCTTTTCATCCAGACTGAATAAAACAGAATAATTACAAGAATAACATGTCAGAAAGCCAGTTGGTTTAGCCCTCAAGACACATGCACACAGAGAGGTAATGATGTGAGAGCATTCATGCATGCAATCGCAACTGGGACAGCCGGCGAAATGTTGCAGCCATGTGCACGCGACTATGCTTACTTCTAATTTTAGCTTTTATAGCCATATGCATTTCAATTCCAACATATTAGCTGGATTTCACTTGGCTTTGGGTGTTTGATCCAACAAAATGGCTGAAATTATGGGTCAGCAGTGGGCCTCTAGCTAGAATCATGTCATATAAGCATGAGCTACATAGATATCGCAAATGGTTAAATCGCTGTGAAATGCAATAAAAGGAAACACCAATCAAAAACGCAAATGCTCTGAGTGGCAAATCCGCTCAGCACATTAGCAATGCGTCTTGAAGGTGCTTGTTGAAACAAGACGTCTCCTGTTCCGATAAAGCTGGTGCATTTTTTATAAATGTGTGCCAGGAGGAGCATGTGAAGTGTATGTTAATGTCTGTGTGCGCAGAGAATGACTAATGCAAAACTAATGTTTCAGTCTCTGCGTGGATGAATCTGATGTGAGATGTTTTGTAGAGAGGGTACAGCCCTGCATAATCATGCATATTCATACTGTACCTCGTCATGTCATATGTAGTGTAAAAATTGACAAATACTACAATTACTATTTTAGAATATATAAGTATAAACCTCTTAAAGTACTGTAGTAATACCAGTTATGGTACTGAATACCATGGTTTGATAATGATTCATTATGATTTTTTGCATTGTAAATTGCATTATAATTATATTTTAAGATCATTCAGATGAAAACATTAACCATTAGTGTAATATAAAAAATAATGGTATTTAAAAAAAGTAAATACAAGTGGATTTCATTCCATATTTTCATTATTGTAATGCAAATACATATTTTCTTTACTGTAATATGTAAAAAAAAATACTGTATTATAAAAATCATTGTAATTTTTGAGTATATTTTTTGAGTAAATTGAATAAATATATATATATATATATATATATATATATATATATATATATATATGTGTGTGTGTGTGTGTGTGTATAATAATATAATATAATATAATATATAACATAATATAATATGAAGATTAATGAGAACAACCCCCCCCCCCATAAGTCCAAAAAAGACCTCATAAGTAAGATATGCAGATGCAATATGGTAATGAGAATTTGCATGGAAAATGTGCTTAATTAATATGACACAAGGCGATATACAGTACATGTTTTCAAGAAATTCACACTGATAATATCATTGTGCTTTTTTGTCACCCAAAATGACGATCCCATTGTCATTTTCACAAATAAATAGATGGATGGAAGAAAGAAAGAACATAAACAAAAGAATTGAAATCATGAGGCAAACTTAACCACATCTCTAATGGGCCGTTACTTAGTTGTATCATAATTGACATACAACACATTTCAGTTCCAACCCTGTTCCAACACACCTGTCTGTAATGATCAAGTGTTCCTAAAGATCTTAATTAGCTGGTTCAGGTGTGTTTGACAAGGGTTGGCGCTGGAATTTCCAGGAAGGTAGATCTCCAGAAACAGGATTGGTCACATACAGGGGCATCCAAACCTGTCCCTGGAGGGACAATGCCCTGCAGAGTTTGCCTCCAACCCTAATTAAACTCACTTGAACCAACTAATCAAGGTCTTCAGACTCACTAGATACTTCCACGCAAGTGTTGGAACTGGTTGGAGCTAAACTCTGCAAGAAGTTGGCTTTTCAGGAGCTAAACTGGACACCCCTGCAGAAATATGAAGAAGAGCACACAGGAGATCAAAATCTCAAATGATGTATAAAATTAATTGGAACAATCAGAAGATGCTTTGCTAAGTCTTTTAGGAGAAGCTGCACCTGCAGTCTCACAGAAACAACTTTGTATTGAGGTCAACACTTAGTGCTTTTACTCTGAGGTATAAAAATTAATCTTGGGAATGGGGTGGTGTTGTTTTATTGTGCCCACTAAGGAGAGATAAAAGAAAAAGACCAGCGTCCTTGAGAGAAGACATGTGGGCATAGAGAAAATCAAAAGGGTTAAAGTCCCAGTGTATTTGCAAGCAGCTTCCCCAACACGTCAGTCGGCCTCTTGCACTTTTTCTTTATCACTCTCTCTCTGTCTCCCTTTCACTCTGAGTGAGTTTTGGCTCTATGCTGCCTTTTCCAATCAGCCGTGAATGAAGAGCTGCGCTCCGTGGCACGGTCGGAGGACAGACTGCTCGCAATCTGTCAGCCTGATCTCAGCGGCTCCCGTGCTGCCAGGGATGCAGTTAATGAGGTCAGTGGCACTTATCTGCAGCAGCCAGGACGGCCACACTCTTGCTGTCTGATGCCCAGGTGGCATCTCTTCATCCCCGGTGATGCCCTTTCTTTACAGGTAGCATTTTCCACAGTGTCCATTGTACCATATCTGGTATAACACTATGGCAATTCATGTTTGAATTGATTTTGAATGTACACATGCTAATCATGACTAGAAAGAAAGAGAAACACTGTCAAAACTGCTCTCTCACCAGATGAAGGTTCCCAAATCAGAAGCAAAAAGGCTTTGAAGTATGTTTGGTCCTTTTTTAGGGAAATTCCAAAAAACAGAGTTCCCATATTCATGGAAATATTTGGGAATTTTACGAACCTTCTCCGGTAAAGGGCATGGAAGTGTATTGGTCGTAAACCAACATACAACAAGACCCATTCTTCCATCAGTATTTTTCTGAGAAGTTGGCATGCTCATATAATTCTTGGGATAAAGGTAAACAGATATGACAGACTTGAGCACTCAAATTGACTCAAGCTCTAAGATTCCCTTTTGGACAATTTAACTAATGAACATTAGTTAAAAATACTCAAATTTTAGTATCAGCCAGGCTATCCTCACTTTACACTGAACTTCATCAATAATTAAAAATGCATTTACCAAGATGCAACTCCTAATACAGTTCTGTAATAAGGCTTTAAAAAGTGTAAAGATAGCTGCATTCGTTTAGGAAAGTGTATGAGTATGATAAGGCTTGCTTGCATGCTTTCTCTGGCCATGCAAAGGCACCAAAAGATGGCGTTTCTATGGGATTAGGGTCCAGATGGTGAGTCTACACAGTAACTGGAGCAGTGGGCTAAGCCACCATTACACAGGCTTAAAGTCACTATAATCGTTGACTTCCCTGAATACTATGGATAATGTAACTCTAACGATCAGTAGATCATTGCATTAAGCATATAGATTTCATTATCACATTGAGAGCACATTGAATACTAATTCTCAATAAAGGAAATTTGATGGAAAGAAAAAAATGGGATGAAATCCCTTGAAATGCACTGTTATTGTACAATAAAGCTGATGGAATACAATTTCTATAGAATGGCTCCATGAATTTAATCCCAGGGTTAAGTGCCTTGCTTAAGGGCACGATCACTCAGGACTTGCTTCCTGTGGGGATTGAACCAACAGTCTTCTGGTTATCAGCTCTTAACATTAAAACCCTTAACCACACCACCCAGAAATAAATCAGAGCAAGTCACGAAACACTTCAGAGTCATAATGTCAACTAGGAAAATCTGAAAATCCTTTCAAATAACCTAAGTCATGATGTCCACTTCCTGTCGCAAGAGTCCACGAGAGCAGGGAAGCAGCTCTTTGAGCCAAAGGCGTTTCATATTGTCATGCCCAGTAAATGGATTACTTAAAGTGTGTCCGAGTGTGTGCTGAGAGCCACGCTGGGAAACCATCCTGTCCTGAGGTGTGCAGGCACTTGGCAAGGCCCAAGTGCCCTCCGCCATCCCCGTCTCCCAGAAAAACAAAAGCCAACTACAAAGCCCAAGGTGCCAACTCTGGACATCCCAACAGTCTGTTGTTGCCAGTTTCCTTGGGGATTGCCTGAGAAACTTAAGAAAACTGAAAATTGACTTAAATGTTTAGTGCACTCCAGAATTAAAATGTCCTGAAATTTACTCACCCCTATATCATCCAAGATATTCATGTCTTTCTTTCTTCAGTCGAAAAGAAATTAAGGTTTTTGAGGAAAACTTTCCAGGATCTTTCTCCATTTAGTGGACTTCAATGGGGGTCAAATTGCAGTTTCAGTGCAGCTTCAAAGAGCTCTACATGATCCCAGCTGTGGAATAAGGGTCTTATCTAGCAAAATGATTGGCCATTTTCTAAAAAAAATTTAAATTTGTATACTTTTTAACCACAAATGTTCATCTTGCACTAGCTCTGCGTCCACGACTTCACACATTACATAGTCACGAAGGAAAGGTCACGCATGACGTAGGCAGAAGTACTGAACTTTACCAAAAATGTAAAACAACAATGTCGGACGACTTCAAAGTTGGAGAAAATGAGATGTTATTCGCCCTACCCTACCTTTTTGAACCGAAGTACAACTAACCAATCGTGACTTTTCCAACGTGATTATGTAATGCGTGAAGTTGTGCAACCTTAATTTCTTTTTGACTGAAGACAGAAAGACATGAACATCTTGAATGACATGTGGATGTGTAAATTATCAGCAAAATTTTTATTCAGGAGTGGCAACGACAAAAGCTTGCTAATAGGTATAGAAAAAAATAATCTGCAGTGATAAGCCATTCATTGCTATTCTGGTTTTAGATGAAGTGACAATATTGTAAAAACTGTGCTTTGAGAGATACAAGAGCTTAAGAATTAAGAAGCTGAACCAAAAGTGTCCGGTTTTTCTTTTTGGAGGGCTACCTTCCTACAGTGTTTAGCACTAACATACACCTAAACCAGCTAATCATATTAAAAGTAAACTGCCAGAATGAAGTCCTACAGAAATAGGATTGTACCCTACTAATAAGCAGTTCTTCTCAACTACACCATTTCTGGAGATTACAGATGTTACACAAAAAATGTGGCTAAAACCTACAGGAAAAGATGGTGGTTTCTTAGGTACCAAAGCGTTCCAACCAAAGCCTTTCATGACAAAATGGCAGCCGAGGATTTTAAGACCAAAACAATGAAGGTGCTGTCGTCAATTCAGAGTAGAAACAATGTTTTCATGAAAGAGCAGGGAAATCACTTTAAATCACATTAGCAAAGGCCTTTTGTTATGCCAAGAACATTCAAGAAATCAAGACTAAGTTATGTTCCTGTATTCTTCTTTTGTCCTGTTGTGTTTAGAGACACTTGACAACTGCAGATGACCAAAATAACTGCAGCCTGCAAAAAGGAAGAAAAAAGGAACACAAAAGAGTAAGCCACAAACAAAAAGACACTGAGAGGCTAGAGAGAACAAGCGAGCGACTCTAAGACAGTAGAGATGAGATGGGAAAGGGAGAGACAGATACTGGAAACATAAAAGCAAAAGCACATAGGAAAGAGGGTGGAGAGAGCAGACAGCAGCCATTGGACGAAGGGAGATAAATCCCCATGGCCAGATGGTGCTCGCACATTCACAGATTAGCAGCCCAGCTAAAGTCTGAAACACATACAAACACACACACACACACACACACACACACACACACAGAAAGTTACCTTTAAAGGAACAAGTAAAGGTTGTCAGGTTCTCCAAATGGCATTAGTGTACAAAAGAGCATTAGCAAATAAGACTTCACACATGAAAGATCCTGTGGTGCATCTAGCAGCCGCTTGCAATTACTACAGGCAACAGGAAATTGGGTATGAATGGAATCATGCTGACACAGCAGGGTGCAAAAGCTCTTCTTGACCTCTCTATCTTACACATGAATTGTGTGTCAACGTTCCGCTTTCCTCAGACCATCCGTGTGTCTCCTGTAACCCTCTCAGGGCCATCTGTCATCTTGGGATGAGTCTGTTTGTGCATGCATATGTAAGTGTATGCTCATGTGGCCGATTCTAGGTGTGCCATTTCCTGTTGGAATTGTTCACGGAAAAGATTGCTTTGAATTTTTTATTAAAATAATTTAACTTAGCCAGTGCCACAAGTCCTCAGATTAATAGTGGCCTCCAAAACAACCAAAGAAACAACCCCAGTGTACTCAGCACAAGCTGATCACTTGGGCCCATAGCTACTTCTAATCTTAGCCTACAAAAGAAAATTCCCAATTTTTAACCAAATGGCCATTGTCCTTACTTTAAGTAGTTCAAATCCCAGCTCAAGGACTTTTCCCAATCCCGCACCCCTCTCTCTCTCCCACTTTGTTTCCTGTCTACTCTATACTGTCCTATCATGGTAAAGGCAAAAATTGCCAAGAATTAAAAAAGTAGGGTCTACCAGGGGTTGGGTCTTTTGAAGGCATACCCAGGGACCTTGCAGCTCAATCAAGTCCAGGCCAAGTTTGAATAGGTTGAGTCAGAGTCAAGACCAAGACCAGAAGAGGGTTGAGTCAGAGTCAAACCAGACTTGAAGGGGGTCTGAATGATTCAGGCAGTGTAAATATTCATTTGGGGTGAATGAAGCTTGATTTCATGTGAACCTCTGTGTTGTGCACTTACACTATAGAACAAAGCGGCTCACATGCAGGACCACAAAACATATCCACAGGGTTGTAGCTCCCTGAATTGGTCTCAAGACTGGGTCAAGACAAGTTCAACTGCTCCCGAGTCCATGAAAAGACCAATACCATGAAAATATTGTCTTTGTACTCCAGTCCAGTCTTGAGTACTACAACTCTGCATTGCAGGACTATCAGCTGACTCTGATTTTGATGCTGCTTGCTAAACTACACCCCCTTGGTTATGGCTGCCAACTCAAATGAGTAAAGGCTAACTCACACTGCACCAAAAAAATGCCAATAGACACATTTGTTGGGTTTTGTCGGATCAGTGTGTTACCCCTGTCGCCGTCTGTTGCTATTGGTCTACGGTTGTTTTAGCTGGCTGAACATGTTGAAATTTTATTTATTGGGTCGTAAAATTCCTGCAAACTGACATACTGTAATTTGGTGATTGTTGCCATTAGTAAGTGTCTCATCGGCGTAGTATGAATTAGCCTTGAAAGAGTACAAGAATAAAAGACTGTCTGAGAAAATGGTGTAGCAGCAGGATTAGTCAGTAAAAGGTGCTAAAAGTTAAAAAAAAGAGTTAGCAAAAGGTCAGTTAAGTATTAATCTGGGACATATGAAGGTATTTTAACATTGGACAAAATATCACAGCTTGTTTCAGAATAAAGGTAATTAAGGGAATCAAAAATGGGACAGCTTCATATCCCCAAGGCTTGAGGGTCTAGTCCCCGGGCTACTCCTGTCTATTGCTGTCACATCAAACTCAGATATCACCAGCAGGCCCACCCCAGAAATAAAAAGAGGGAGATGAAAAAGAGAGAGAGGGTACACATCAAACAACATGTCACAGCTGCCAAGCAGAGACAACAGGATTAAACTGTCCTATTTTTTATCTCCATTGTCTACATTTCTCCCTGTCTCTGCCTTACAACATTTCCTAACAAGGCACGGCATGATAAAGCTACATGAGATAAATCCTATCTCCTACATTTACACTTGATCATTTGGCAGGTATCTTTACCTGAAGTGACTAACAGCACACTCAACATATACATTTTATCAGCATGTAAATTCTAACACGTGACCTCATGGATTCATAGAATCTCTTCCTTGAGTTTTTGTCTTAACCACCTGCGACAGAGACAATCAATGCTAGAGAAGAGAAATTGATGTCTATTTTATATCTGGGTAGCCACAAAAAATCTCACTGGTCCAAACTGCAGTAAAATATGACTAAAATAAGGACATTTTTACAGCATTTTGGTTTTATTTGAGCTCCAAGTAGCTACATGCTACACTTGTAGGGATTCCTCCTCCCTCATAAACAACATGGATGAAACAGTTGTGAATAAGACATAACGTGCCCCATAAGGACTGGCTTTGATGTCAACAGCATGAGCTTTATCATCAAACAGGGAAGAATGTTGGCGAGATTTGCTCTAATGCTGTTTGATGTTGGCTACTTTAGAGCATTAGCATCATTAGCACAGGTTCTGTGAACCCACGCTAGTCTCTTAGCTTCTCGTTTAACACAGTTTAGATCACCTGATGAAAAGACAGGAGCTCTAAAATTTTAGCGGTGATCCTTTTAAGACCGAGTGGATGGAGTGGTTTGTCACGACAAACCTCTTGATTTAATTTGATGAGCTGCTGGAAAACCAACAATATTTGGTGCTGCACAACAGGAAGTGAGAGCTCTCATGGAGATATTAGCATTATCACTACTTTACAGATAATTGCTTTTAAAATTACAACTTTAAACTACCATTCACTTTCACAAGTTTCCTTGAATGTGGAGAACAGCCAACTATGAATTGCAAGCAAGTGCAAGATCCTTGAAAAAGTACTTTTTTTTCAAAATAACAGTCTAAAAGGGAGCAGACTGTTAAACTAACCGCTAGGCCACATGAGCCTGACCTCTGTAAAGTATTCAGTCAGATATAAAAGCCTTCACATACGCATTGCAGCAACATCTCTCATCACATTAGGTCAAGTGTTTGCATTTAATTTAGGTTAGAAGTTCACTGTGGAGTGTTTAAGCCTTTTATGTGGTGTGTACACATAAGTTTTCACCCTTTCTATTTGATGGGCCAGATCAAATGTATAGAGACGTGACAAAAAATCTCATGTTAAATCTAATGCAAGTTTGTACACAAACTCCACAGACTTTACAGAGAATGTGACCTACTCTTAGTTGTAAAACATTGAATTGTTTATCCACATTGTTCCCATTAGGGAACCCGGCAGTAATCAATATTACCGCCGAAACATTTACCAGGGCTCCCACTGCTCGGGAAATTTGAAGTTTGCCCCCTTGCCGGGAAGGAGACAAATGTGCCCAGACGTCTCTCATGTACTAATAACTCTGTCCTCCCGCTAGTGTAAAAATATATTAAACACACATTTTAAAGCACACACACACACACTCATTCCTTCAGCTGATCGACTATGACAGGTCTTTTTCCCAAGACAGTGCATGTGTGAGGTGAATTATTCTGTGCTGTTTACTGGATGCATTGACTAGAAATGCTTTGCAAGAGCAGCGTGTCCGTGAATTGCATAAATAGGTGGGTTTTACATTCTGGAAAGTCATTATCTGGGTCATTAACATACTAACATTTGGAGGACAACAAAGAAGCCTAACCATTGAGGAATGTTTTGTATAACCAAAAAAAAGTCAGATTTTGGAGGTGGAGGGAGAATTTAATATCAGTTCTGATGCTAAAAATGAATGCACTTCAGCAAGAGTCGCCATTACAAACAGACCCATGAAGAGCTACTTTGATTTGTTTGAATTAATATAGGTGTTTAGTATATTATAGACTTAAAGTAGGCTGAAACTGCAGACATTTTCCATGCTGATTTTGAGAAGAAAATCAGTGAAATTTTGCAGGAGTCCTGGTTTAAATGTGGTAAAATGTGTTAACACAAAGCTGCTTACTGTCAGCTGTAAGCCTGAAAAATCAGCCAAAATATTAATAAACAAACATGCAAAAGGCAGAGAATGTGTAAAACTAATGGGTGTTTAAAATCTGTGGAGCATTTTCTGTTGGTGCAGATTCTGTGTGGGCCTGGTTAGCAGTTAGCGATTAGCATGTGCTAAGACTGATTCTCACATTTATCCACTGACCAAATCACAAGATCAACAGATATTGGAAATACGTTATCAATTAAATATGTCCCAAAGTAATTTGGGTACTCAAATAAGTCAGCAAGAACAACTTCTTCCTCAAATCGCTGTATAATGAGAATTTATGAGAGTTAAGTCAAAAAATACAAACTCATAATGAAAATGCTGTTTAAATGACTTCTGAAAATTCCTAATTGTAATGTTGTTTATTTTATTTTGACTTCATTTGAAATGATTAGTATAGACAGACAGATTGTGTTTATCTATTAAAAAACAAAGATCATGTTAGAATGAGAATAATAAGCTAGCAGCATATTTACAACAGAGATATGCAAGAGATATGCAGATATGCAAAATATGATGTTAAACTTTGGGTTCTCAATCAACGCCATGGGCAGATTACTGTAAAAAGCTTTAAAATGTAGATCATGAGTGTCCACTTTGCTGATGGAATCACTATGTTAGCTTCTGGCTAGAGATCTAACTTAGCATAATGCTACGGCATGCAGCTTATCGTGATTAATTAATAATTGGAGCTATATATATATAATACCTCAGAGGTATGACTGGGCTGCTTAGAAAGATCTACCCAAGACATTCCTTACACTAGACGGAACATAATAAAGTAACAAGCATGCTAACCCAGCTAACAAAAATATGTTCTAAGAACATTTGCTAACATTTCCAGTGAGCTATGAAAACATTTTTCTGAATGTTCTCTGAACGTTCAAAATATCCAGTTTTGTAAATGTTTTTGGTTGCATGCGAACATAAAGGAACATTTTATGTTATGTTATCATTTTGCAAACATTATAGTAACATTACTTTTATATGTTTTCTGAACATTCTGAAGTATCATTTTAAAAAATGCTAGGCGAACATCCAACTAAATTGTTTCAGAAAAGTGTTCCATGAATGATGTATTAACATTTTTGTGCTTTGTTAACGTTTTTAGAACATTAAATACCAGATAACTTTAAACAAACATTCTATAAACATTACTTGACTTCGGCTAAAATTCTGGCATAGTTCTGAGAACATTCCCTATTAGCTGGGATTTTAAAACAAGCTATGTAAGCTAACAAAAAAATTGCTAACTAGCTACGACAAGCATCAGAATACATTGGTACTGTAGTTTCTTTGTTTCCGGGGTTATGCAGAATTGTCCTACCTACAGAGGAATCTCATTGGCCCAATGAGATTAAACACCGAGGGAGAATCTGCTAAAGACTGATAGTGCCATTTATTTCCATATGCTGTCTGCGTTGTTTTAGCGCAATCTATCCACTGTATTTCCTGTGAATGTGTGGACCTTCTGATTCATTAGCTGCTGTAGGTATAAAAACTAAAAAAGTGCATTAAAACACAAAAATATTTGTGCTACAAACCAGTGTTTTTATGATTACGATAAATTTTTTTTATATTTTCTGTAGGCAAATAGGCACGTGACATCACGCTTGTGGGCGGGGCCTCATTCTCATAATTCACAACGCGGTTACTAAAATACTACACGCAAAAGTAGTACAATGTTGCCACTAAATGTGTTCTGATTGGCTATAATAGTGTCATTAGGACCAGATAGCTATAACTAGTTATTCTACACCATGTACTTAAATGACTGGATTGGACAATGCAAATGTCTGATTAAAAAATTGTTAGCACATTCTATCCCAAAGGGGCTGGTGGCCTCTGACTCTGTTGACCACAAAATGTGTGTTGAATTCAGTCCAACATGCTAAAAAAAGCCTGAACTCCATATGAACTGTGGTGCATTTGATGCAATGTGCTGGAAGCAGAATTATAAAAACATATCTGCTAGCTGCCGGAATTCATGTAGATGGTGCATGGGAAGTCAACATGGGCGCACGTGAACATTCACCAAGCATTACTGCGGTAGGAAAATGATGCGTGCACTACACCATTACCGAACCTTAGCGGCACATTAGCATGTGCAAGGTAAAAGAGACTTAAAACAGTCATAGCGCAGCTCCATTAGCATGAGGACAGCTGGGAATTGGGTCAAAGTAATTGCCCATCAGTGGAAATGTGAGAAGGGGAAAAGGGACAGAGTGGGCAAGAAAAAGAGAGATTTTTTAAAATGTAGGAAATGTGAGAATGAGAGGGGGGTGGGACAGGAAACATCAACTTGACAAAGAAAAGATGGCACATATGTGATAAGAGTCCACAGGAGGAGGATTTCAAGAGGTAAAAACAAGAGCACAGGCTAAATAAAGATGAAGCATGTACTCTGCTCGTTCATAATTTAAGATAATTTGAAGGCTTAGTGGCTGACGTTGGCTTTTCTGTATGTTTCTATTTATTTCATGTTGCTAAGCCTGCTACTCAAGATCTAAACTCAGCCACCCACAGTCTGTTCAATGATCACTGAGCATATTGTTTACAAAGATGAGCTTTGTCAAACTGGCAAGCTCTAATCTGGTTGGTCTATCTGATTATTTATCTAGCATTTTGTCATTCCATATATTCATTCATCCATACACAATTAAATATATTATGTCCATCAAACTATCTATCATTTTGTCAACCTATATATCCGTCCTACTATCCATTGTTTTGTCGTTTATATATATATCCATCCAGTTATCCATTGTTTTGTCATTTTATATTTCCATCCAACTATCATTTAGTCTTTCTAGTTATCCATCCAACTATAAATTGTTTTATCATTCTACAGTATATATCCATCCCATCCAATCTATCGTTTTGACGTTCTACAGCATATATCCATCCCATTATCTATCATTTTGCTGTTATATCCAACTGTCATTTAGTCATTCTATATATCCTCCAAATGATCTATCATTTTGGTATTCTACCTATATCCAACTATCCATTGTTTTTTGTTTTTTTCGTTATACATCCTCCAAATGATCTATCATTTTGTCATTCTATACATTCATCCAACTATCCATTGTTTCACTGTTGTCTATAATCCACCCAGCTATCTATTGTTTTGTCGGTCTATATGTCCATCCCATTATCTATCATTTTGAGGTTATATATCCATCTAAATATCCATTGTTTTGTTGTTCTACAGTATATATCAATCCCGTTATCTATTGTTTTGGTGTTATTTATATCCATCTAACCATCTCTCGTTTAGTTTTTCTATTCAACTATCTATCATTTTAGCGTTCTACTATCCAACTATCCATCTTTTTGTCTTTATATCATCTAACTATCTATCATTTTGTCATTCTATATATCCACCCAACTATTCATCATTTTGTTGTTCTATATACCCAACCAACGATCTATCATTTTGTTGTTCTATACATCCATCCAACTATCTATCATTTTGTAATTCTATATATCTATATATCTATCCATGCATTAATTGTTTTGTTGTTCTATATATCCATTCTTCTATCAATTTGTCATTTTATATCCATCCAACTACCACTCTGTAATTCTATACATCCATTGATCCATATATTAATTTGTCATCTATCTATCTATCTATCTATCTATCTATCTATCTATCTATCTATCCATTAATTTGAATATTAACTTAACTATTATTTAACACATCCTTCCCTTAACAAAGGAATATATTCTGACACCCCATGTAATGAAATTTTAAATTGCATTTGGCATTATTTGTGCTTGGTAATGATTACTGTAAAGTAAACCGCTAAAATCCATTTGGCCCCAAAGAGGGAATGGAAATGCAGTTTTATGTCACCACTAAGAGCTGTTTGACTCCAGCCTCCGGCCATGTGACCTCACAAACACACACACACACACACACACATAAAGAGAGGCCAGGCAGACACACACATACACATGTCAGCCCTAGTGAGCATGCCATACACTGTCACCATTAACAAAGTCATTGAGGGCTAATCAATAGGCAGTGAGGCCTTTCAGAAGACAAAAGTGTTTCATTCTAAAAGCTGACTTCAGCTTTCTATTTTGGGCTTAGGGAAAAGGGCAGCCTGGCAATTTTTAGTAGAGAAAAAATAAATATGTGCACTAGCCATCAGCACTTTCAGGATGTTCTAGTGAGACTGATATGCTTGGGAGAACAGGTTTTGGTTTCGGGGACTTTTTATAGCACTTTCCTACCTGTGAGATAACATAGAGTACCTGCCTCCATTCTGATATGTATTTGCCCACTTTTGTTTTCAATACAGTCAACTGGTGATTAAAATTAAGCCACGTCTACATTTTTGTATAGCTAGTTTCACTCAGAAATACATCAGATTAAATTGGCATCTCCAAAAATTATAAATATCCAAGTCACATTTAAATCCATGTTCATGAGCAAGTGTAATACGTTACAAATAGTAGTGAAATATCCCAATCCCTCATGCGAATCTACATTTTCTCTACAACACAAGGTCGGCGGACATGTGATTCACCTCCTCGGCAGTGACTTGCTTACTAAACCATGCTAATTTCTGACTGTGACAACAGGGTTGTTATGGTAATGCTGGAATCCCTGTGCCAGAGTTCCGCAGGCCGGCTTCTGTTTCACAGTGGTTGCCATAACAACAACGGAACTCTCAGACAGAATCCCACAATGCTTAGGGCCCTTGTGCCGGCCTTGTCTACAAGAGGGATAAGGCACATCCTTATGGGAAAGAGATACTTTCAATCACAAACACAAAAGTTGTACTTGGTTCTGCAAATAAGAACGTTTCAAGGAATTGAAACCAAAAACGTAGATTTAAAGCCTTGAAAACATTCATAATGAACTCCATACGCCGCTAAAACAAGGTATGTGAAAATTCCTGGGAGGATAACAGCCAATTTTAGGCCTTTGCTTCCCAAGTGACAATCTAAATAAACTCAAACCAAATAAGCATCACACCAATTCGTTGGCGAATTCTCACAGTTTGTAGCAGATCTCGCTGATTAGCACTAGTGCTACCCATCGACGGGAAGAATCAATTGTTGAAGTTGATAAACAGCAAGAGAGTGACTGTTTGACTAGAGAGAAGTCTGAAGAAAAGGCACCTGGAATTTACTTCAAATCAGGGAAATATTGATGCAAGATAAATGTTTGATTTGAGACCTAGCGAGCGACTGAAAGAGAGCTAATCAAGTTTGTTCAGCTAGCAAAATCAGGGCTCTTATTGCGAGAGCGCTGGAATGTTTTACTAATGACCTGCCGGCTGCTCAGTCGGGTTCATTCAGGAGCGTCTGGTTCGGCCGGAGGAAAAGGTAAATAGGAGGATTCCGTCGCGCCACTTTCACGGCGATTATGTCGCTATTGACATAAGACCTGGGATTTCGAACGAGAGGATGTGTCTGAAGGAGTATCTAACTGAGGATTTGCTGAATGCGTCTTGGGTGTTAGAAAAGCGTGGTAAACCTATTTGCTGCCAGAGCGTCTCAGGTATCAATTCGTGTGTGTTGAATAATGGATCTGTGTTCAGCACCTTGGACAGCGCCTCCTGTAAAACCACTTGCTCTGTTGCTTCCTTATCAGATCTTTTAATTAATTCAGAGCACTTAGGACTAATGATACAAATGCAATTAAAACACGTTCTATCCTCTGCAGGAGGATGTAGCTGAGATGTTATCTGTAATGTTACAGTGAGGTTTAACTATAAATCCAAATCCTAGTTCCAGTTTATACTCTACATTACAAACAATACTCAGAGTGAGTTATATATTTAATAAAATGCAGCTTAAAGACAATATGAATCAAAATTGGTCCCGTTTTGTTTCTGAAACGACTTTTCTTTTTCAGTGACATCGCCAGTTTTAGCCTCTCCCCTTCAACCAGCTGCCTTCATTCTGGTACAGTATATATCATCCACATTTTAAGATCCAGTAAAATCCTAATTAATAAAATTAAGCCATGCCCTACTTTTCCTGTTTTTCGCATATTAAATTCAAAAATAATTTTCATTACTGATAATAAAAAAATGACTGATACATATGCATATGATATTTTTATTCATACACATGACCGTTCAAATGTTTAGGGTCTGTAGGTTTTGTTTTGTTTTAAGAATCTTTATTCAATCAAAAGTACAGTAAAAACAATACTATTGTAAAATATTATTACAAATATTCTGTCATAAAAACTGAAATTTCAGCATCATTACTCCAGTCTTCAGTGTCACATGATCCTTCAGAAATCATTCTAATATGCTGATTTGCTGCTTAGGAAATATTTATTATTATTATAAGTGTTGAAAACATTTGTGCTACTTCATATTTTTGTAGACACGGTGATTCATTTTTTCAGTGAAGAGAAAGTTTAAAATAACAGCATTTATTTATATATATATATATATATATATATATATATATATACATATATATATTTGTAGCAATGTAAAAGTCTTTACTGTCACTTTTGATTAATTTAATGCATCCTTGCTGAATAAAAGTATGTTTCTTTCAAAAAAAATCTTATTTACCCCAAACTTTTGAACAGTAGTGTATATATAGAATATGTAATTATGTATAACAGCTATTCTAACTATATAATGAAAAATAAAAGCACAAAATAATGAGAATACACTAACAAAAAGCAAAAGCATTAATCATATCCACAGAAAGCCATTAGACCCAGGCAAGCTGCACTAAGGCCACAGGCTGACCATAAGACTTCATTAAGAATGAAGCTTTTAAATGCCCGATCGAAGACAAAATAAGAGTAACGATCAGGAGCTGACAGTTTTTTATATAATTGACATTCATTGCCTCTAGCAAACACTCAGCAGGGGTGCTCGTAGAGGAAACTCACAGTATAAAGCGTGTGCGAGTTTGTATGGGGCTCAGGATGACAGGTCTTGCGTGCCAATTCTACTCCCCCAGCAAGCTTCCCTTCCCAAATGTTCACGTCTGCTTGCATTGCAACAGTGACATTTGTGACTGAACATGTGAACAAGCCCCCTCTGGTTAAGGATGGCTGTAAACAGTTTGGTGGAGGTATCGACTGCTGACATCTCCTGTGTTTTGTGCCTTGTTATTCCCTTCTCTGTCTGCTTCTTTCTCCCTGTGTTCCGCTCTTGCTGATATTCAGCACAATCACACATTTTGGAGATGTATGAGGGGTGAAAAGGTTCCAGAAGTTTCACAAGAGATGCATGTTATATGCCAAAATAACGATCCAAACAGCAAAAATAGTTTATATACAACACTGAGATATGTGCTCTTCCAAATTAAATCAGTAATTTGTGTAATATCCTGAACAAAACTCAAATTTAGTAGGCCAATTATACTAATAAACTCTCATAGGAGTCAGATTTGAGGTTTCAGCTAGCAAACATCGCTAATAACTAACTGCAGTGTGAAATGTGACATATTTTCAAACAAAACAACATGCCACCTTAGACTTTTTGACAAGTTTAGCAACATAAATGTAGAAAATGGTAGCAACAGCAAAAATAGTCTATGTCCTGCACTAAGACTGTGTTCTCCCAAATTAATTATTAGTAATTTGCATAACTAGCACGAACAAAACCCAAATTTGGTAAGCAGATTTGGAGCTAGTTTTTGCTATAGCATGTTGCTATGCTAGCCACCTAACACCTGATATTCTCGATATTCTGGACTCTGTTACTTTTAAAGTGTGTGATTTTATTGACCGCTTTATAATCTGCTTGGTGAAAATTGTAAATCTGGACGCTAACAACTAGTCGGAAATATGACAGTCTCCCGAATAAACACATTTTCCACCACCTACTTTTGGAATAAAAGTTTGTCAGAAAAAAACAGCTTATATCCTGCAAAAACAGCACTGAAACTGAGTTTTGCCAAAACAAAATTATTTGTAATTTGTGTTACTAGCCTAAACAAAATCCAAAACTGTTAAGCAAATTATACTAATGAACTCTCCCAGGAGTCGGTTTGGAATTTGGAGATTTTGTTTTGCTATTATATAAGTTAGCGTCTTTTAGCATGTTGCTATGCTAGCCACTTAACACCTGCTAAACTTCAAGTACATTCAGTTATCTTTAATGTAAATCTATGTGATTTTATTGACCATTTTATAATCTGCTAGATGAAAATGATAAATATTGACACTTAAAAGTAAAGCACACTGCAACATGCCACATCATTTGAGGTATTAGCCTTAGCAAACATCGCTAACAACTACAGTCTGAAATGTGACAGTCTTCCAAACAAACAAACTTTCCACCTTCAACTTTTAAAATGCAAACGTAGAAACGGCAAAAGTAGTTTATATCCTACAATAACGGCACTAAAACTGTTTTGCTAAATTAATTATTAGCATTTTTTTTTTTTACAAATTACACTAAAAATCTCCCACAAAAGTTTATTTGGAGCTAATTTTGTATTTCTAGTTTACAATTTAATGTGTTTTAGCATGTTGCTAAGCGTTTGCTAGCCACCTTACACCTGCTAACCCCTAAGAATTAATATTCTGGTCTCTGTTATATGGAAGTCTGTGTGATTTTATCTCCAATTTTATCGTCCGCCAGGTGAAAACATTAAGTCTGGACACTTCAAATAGTAACACACCTTAACAAGCTGCATGATTTGAGGCATCAGACTTAACAAATTGCTAATAACTAAGTGCAGTCTCAAATGTGACAGTCTCCCAAATAAACAAACTTTCCAATTTCTACTTTCTGAATAAAAGTTTGTCAAGACAACTGTGGGAATACCAAAAATAGTTTATATCCTTCAATAACGGCACTAAGACTTTCTTTCAGTTTACGTAAGTATTAGTCATTTGCACGATTAGCTTACACAAAACCCAAAACTGGTATGAAAATTATACTAATGATCTCTCAAGAAGTCATTTGGAGCTTTGTTTGGCTAGTTTATAAGTTAACGTGTTTTAGCATATTGCTACGTATTTGCTAGCCCTCTAACACCTGTTAACCCCCAAGTATCAATATTCAGGACGATACTGTCATTTTATCATGCATTTTTTTCATCCACCAGGTGAAAATTTTGAATACTTAGAAACACTTGAGCACACCACAACAAGCCACATGATTTGAGGCATCAGCCTTAGCAAACATCGCTAATAGTTAACTGCAGGCTGAAATGTGACAGTCTCACAAACAAACAAACTTTCCACCACCTACTTTTTGAATAAAAGTTCTCACAGCGCCTCCAGAACACCTCCATCAACATTTCTGAAATCCCAAGCACTTTTTTTCTGTCATAGGCGAGTGTGATGGCTCATAACTGCACTTAATGATCTCCTGAACAACAATGGACACCCTCCTTCTCACCCCGTCTCTTTCACAGCCCACAATCACATCCTTCTATAATATTCTAATTGAGCGCAGCCTCTTCATTAAGCTAAGATGAATATTCAATGGCAAATATCCAAAGCGTCCCCGAGCCCAGCATGAGGCTGGACCTCTATAGCCATCCAGCCAATACAGATTAAATTAGGGGACATAATAGTTTCCCCATCTGCCTGTTAACTCCTTCCTTTAAGCAGAGTTACAGATAACAAACAAATCTCAGAAGGGACTGGAAGAGTGCTGTTAGCACTATCGCGTCTATCAGCACATGCTAAGTGCTAGCGTAACTCTTGACTTACGACTTTACCAATCTTCCGAACTCTGATTTTAGATATCTTGAAAGCAGGAAGCCTGAAATGGCAGAATATGAGCTGATTAAAAAATCTGGTCGATATATTGCTAAGTCGCTAACGATAAACATTCACTTTTAATGGAGAACTCTTTTTTCCCTCATTAAAGAAGTTCTACACAAACAACTAAGTAGTGTGTTGGAAAAAATAAAATTTAAAATGATGTACACCATGAAATGAAGACCGCAGTTATATCAGCAGGCCAAAAAATCGGTTTTGTTTAACAAGGAGAGGGTCATGTCACGGAGGCAGCCATTTTGAAATCACATGACCAGCTGAAGTTATTTGCATCTTGGGTACTTGCATAAAATTGGTCACCTTTGCTCACTTATGTCTCATTGCAAATGGCGCATTTATGCAATGGTATCAGTAATGGAAAACTTGATGCAACGCGATGCTTCATCCACACCACTAGGTGTCAGTATGAGTTCAAGACGACAACCAGCATGGTCAGTGCAATGCAACTGAAAATAAAAACTTAAAGTTTAGCTTCACATGATGAAACCTGTTTAGCATACATTCAACACATATTTAACCAATATAAAACACTTTAAATTAGCTTATTTGTTGATATTCGTTCAAAACAAATGCTAGCACAGCCATTTTATGTCTTTACACATTCATTTTTTTTCCAAACATGAAACAAAGCGCTAGCTATATGGTTGGAATTCATATAAATCAACATAAAAATGTTCCACATCCAACCCAGCATGAGTGCTGCCATTCGCAAATGCCCCAAAGATAAAACATTATGCAATGCCAGATCAAAATTGGATGTAATTGTGTACATTAGTAAATTATACATCACCTCTAGGCATTACGAGGAAATTTGGCTCTTTAACCATAAAATTGGGCAGTCTGGCCCTCTTACAGAAGATTTCCATCTTATTATCTCCATTATATCAACAATGCCACCTATGACTTATGTAGAGGAAGCAGTGCTGAATAGTGTAGTTCCTAAAATGAAGCCATACTTTGGTAGCCTTGTTCTCATAATCAAAATAAGAGGTGGAATTTGTTATATGTGGTGGTAATCACCATCTCAAATATGATAATTTCCTTTATAACCTCAAAATGTTCTGTTTCGATACTGATATCACCTGGTCCCCAAAATGTCAAATTTACCATCAAATGTATGTAGCAGCTCACCAATGGATCCTCTGCAGTGAATGGGTGCCACCAGAATGAGCATCCAAACAGCTGATGAAAACATCACAGTAATCCACAATTAATCCCCATGACACTAAATGTCTTGTGAAGTGATAGCTGTGTGTTTAAAGAAACAAAGCCATCATTAAAGCTTGATCTGTACATATTTCTCTCCTGATTCAGACACGACTTTTTCACTGGAGAAAGCAATATTATGGACTCGTATTTTAGCCAGAAGCAACGAGTTAAAAATATCTTCATGATGGCTTTGTTTCTCACAAACATTTAGCTTTTCACTTCACAAGGCATTAATTGATGGACTGTAGTGGTGTGGACTTGTGGATTATTGTGATGTTTTTATCAGCTGTTTGGACTCTCATTCTGACGGCACCCATTCACTGCAGTGGATCCATTGGTGAGCAAGTGATGGAATGCTACATTTCTCCAAATCTGATGAAGAAACGAACTCATCTACATCTTGGATTGCCTGAGGGTGAGTACATTTTTGCAAATTTTCATTTTTGACTGAACTATTCCTTTACTATAAAATATCTCCAAAAGTAAGCAGAATTAATATTGCGATTAGCAATGAGGAGAAAAATGGCCTTCATTGATGTGAACTCTGTGGTGCATTAGCAGGCTGTGGGGTTAGCATCACATTCAACATGCCCATTGCATCACAAAGACCCATTCACACAGACCCAGCGTGAATAGCTGTTTTTCAATGGCGTGCCAGAATCTCGGGGGGGTCGGCCTTTTGGAGAACATCCATGAGTTTCCACCTTCTGCTGCCTCGGAATGTAAAACTCCCATCCTTCTGACAGATCTGCTTTCCTAGATGACAAATAGTTGGTCTGTTCCTATAAGTTTATAATTCTGTAGCTCTTAAAATATAATCGTTAAAACTAAAGCAGATGCCAGATGACAGTTCTGACAAATGGGCCGTATCTGAGGTTCTATGGCCTCCCTGGGGAGAAATTTAAAGTTTTCAAACTTTGACTGCTTTGCTGTTCCTTGCAAACAAAATGCAGCAGCAACGAAGAAAAAAATGGCACAGCATTTTCATTTTCATCTCTTCATCATTCCTATATGTGTAGTTTTTCAGTCAGGGACATTTTGACAACTTAAACCGAGAAAAGTAAAACTTTAGTGTATTTTGGTATATGAATTTTGGTATATGTGATCATAACAATGTTATTTAGTATTATTTCTATTTTTTCAATTTTTAGTTTGATTTTAAATTTCAGCAGTTTTTTCTTTTCTAAATATATTTTTATTTACATTTAATTTATTTTTATTACAGTTTTAGATTTAGCTATTTTACTTAATATTATTCAACTTAAGCCCATATTTTTCATTTACATTTTTTAATAGATTTTACTTTTTTAAATAGCTTTAGTTAACAAAAACCTTGTGCGGTAAGGGTTTTTTGATATTGTGTGTGATGTATGAATGAAATTAAATGAAATGTTTAACTTTTTGAGAAAAAAAAAAGATTTATGATCATGGCTTTGTCATAAAATGCAAGGTAGTGCTCAATTAACTTTCAAAATATTTTTTTTTTCTGACATTACAATTATCAAATATTTAAACCAACTAACTGGTTTCATAATGACATTTTTTAATAAATGTAAAACTATACAAAATGTCATGCAAATATGAAATATCATCTTTTAAATTACATTTTCATAATAACCAAATATAAAAAAATATGCAACTGTTCTCTAAAATGCCTATTTTAATTGCTATATAAATTGTAAAAATTGTTTTTTTAGCCAAATTAGAGTTTACACTTCTAAAACGTGGGGACAACTCATTAAAGACAGTCAATTAAAAACTTTAAGGCTATTATTGAGGCTATTCTTCCTCCAAAAATTCTTTCTTTAAAATCCTTCTTGGAGACAGAAAAGTTGCACTAATTAAAGAATCTCCCATATATGAGTAATTAAAGTCTGAGGCAACTAAAAAGGCTTCAACCCACTAACATCTTGCAAAAACACACTAGTGAAGGCTGCCATTTTGTATCGTGACTCACACGAGCACAGGAGGTCCACCAGGACTGAGTCTAGTTACACAACAATGCATCTTACTAATCTGCATTTCTCTGACCGATGTGACAGCTAGATTGTACATGACCAATCAAACACCCGCCCTAATGCTGAACATGGTGACTCATCAGGGCCTTATGAGACCAATAAGTCAAATTCCCAATTTGCTGCAGCAATGTTTCCCTCTTTTATAATCCACACAAGCTTTTTTCCTTCTTTTGAAGGTATATAAATAACCTCTGTGTTTGAATTTGCTTCTGTGTGTACATGAAGCTTGTCTGAATCTATCAGGCACAGTAGGGGAGCTGCAAACTGCACTGGCATTTCACGCACAGCCGTGACGCTTTCGGGTAAACAGTGACCACTGCAACATGCTGACAGTGCAGTTGTTCAATGAAGACGCAGTCCATTTGTTTTAGAAGCATGGTGTTCTCTCAGAAGATGATGATGATGATGAGTGTTAGACCTCAATATTAGATGTTTTCCAGTATGCACCTGTTGGAAACGCACCGCTCGCATCGCCCCCTGTCGGTTGAGTAGCCTATAGCATCGACAACATCAGCAGTGTGTGTACTACTGTAACATCACGTTAGTATTCAACAGTCGTGCAGAACGATTTACATGATGAATTCAATAGGTTTTATGGTAATAGCCTGGTAAAAAGTGTTAAATTCATAAAACAGGTTATGCATTTCTCCTCAGCATTAGCATAAAACATTCAAAACTGCGTATTAATGCATCTAGTTTTATATGTCCTTTGCCGCCTTCAAATGATTTATAAGCCACATAAAACATACCTGGAATTAGTTTAGTTTAGCTTAATTTGTATAGCGTATTTATATCAAGGATGCCAAATAAACAGATTTTCAACTCACCCACTCCGATTTTCTCGTCCTCGGTCGGTGTCCACATGATCCCGGTAAAATAACCAAGATATTAGAAGAGTTTCGGAGAAATGTCATGTACGATGACACATTAAAGTTGAAGCAGACGGTCAGACGTGTTTATCTCACAGCCGTATATTTCATAAAACAATCGACATGTTTCACGCGTCAGCTCAGGTTTCCCATCCGTGCGTCTGGATCTCCCGTTATGGATGCGGCGGCAGCAACATCTGAGGATGGAGACGATCATTTATTTATTTCATTGAGTCGGTCAGTCGTGATTTACAGCTGGAATCCGACAAAACAGCGCGAGGACGAGCTAACCTTGAGCGTTTCTCGAGTCACGCGCGCGCGTGGCGCTCTTTCGCGCGTGATCGATGCAATTTTCCGTGATTTTACGCGGTGAACGTGGAGACTCTTCAGCGCCGGTGCTGCGCCATCTTCATCTCTCCGTCCGTCCGCCGTCACATGACGCAGATTGTCGCTCTTTAACGGGACACGCGCTTTGCCGTAGTGGTAAACCCTCGACAGAGCGCGCGCTGCTTTATTGACTCGTGTTTGAGTTTTTAGGATGGTCTATATTTTAAAGCAGCTGACAGGCACTTCACATTGGTTTTCATTCTGCAGTCTAAATACATAGTTGGGCATTAATACAAACAAACAATGTATGGTATAGCCTACAACAGAAATTTACTTTGTTAACTAGTCTTCTGTAAAATTATAATATATTAATACGCGATTTTCCAACAGTGTGGCTTCTACAATCTGTCATTCATTCATTCATTCATTCATTCTTTCTTTCTTTCTTTCTTTCTTTCTTTCTTTCTTTCATTCATTGATTGTTTGTTTGTTTGTAAGGATGACTCAAACCCCAGGTAAAAAAAAAGAAAAAAAGTAGGCTACTCTGTTTTCGCACAGGCTACTTAATATAATAAAAGTGATTATTTAGTACTTCTTAAGATAAAATTAAGATCAACTACTCAACTGTGCTATTTAGGGACACCATGAACATAAACTAAAATGCGCTTTTAACATATGTATTTAAAAAAAAAAAAGTGTTTAAAAAAAAGTATTACCTGTAGTGCACTTGAATCCATCTTTCATACACTCAAGTGTAGCCTACTACAAGTGGTGACTTTTATTAATACAAGGATAGAATGTTAAAAGCGCATTTTAGTTCATGTTGTCCCAAAATAGCACAGTTGAGTAACTTAGATGATCTTAAGTTTATCTTAAGAAGTAGGCCCTACTAAAGAATCATTTTTAGTAGGCTATAGTACAAATTAGTGTGCGAAAATAGAGCACTTTAAGTACATTATGGAAGTGTACTTTTTTTCACCTGAATATGTTTGTGTGCTAAATTGTTAAAAACGCGCGCCTGTTAGTTCGAAGATTGTATGCGCGCGTTTTTATAACCGAAGTCACAACCGAATTTTGCGCGCGAGTTCGGTTGACGTGTGCTGTATGAACCGGAGTTGTGCTGCATCAACTAAATGTAAGTAGGCCTACCACAGAAATGGTTTAAGCAAAGCCGTCAAACGCTCTCTTTGTCTTGAAAAAAAATGGTACAAAGTTTAATGTTGTGCGGTCAGCGAGAGATAAAGGGGAAACACTAAATTGGACAAACAGAGTTTTTGACCTCATATCTGAGAGGATTAAAACAGCGGGAGTGACCCAAAATTGTTTGGTATAAAAATTAAATCCCTAAAGATGCAATACAAAGTCTTATATGTAGACTATAGTGAAAGTGGCTTACAAAGTAGCTATTTTAAATATAGGTTCAGTACCAAACAGTGTGAATGCAGCCAAAATGGGATTTTAACGTAAATTATAGTTTAATCGTCATATTTTGTATTGTGTGTCATTTATGGTGGGTTAGACTGATAAGACTGTCTGAATGTGGGTTAACCAGCCATCTGCCAAAAGGGTTATAATTCCTGATCTGACTATAATTATCTGGGCATAATTACGTTGCCAGGCCATATTGTCTTACTGTAGCGGTAAGTGTGCCAGGGGAGGTTTCGCGCCACTCGTTTAGCATAACGATTTCAGTACCTGTTGATGTATAAATGGTATAAAAAACTGCTCAAGACAGCACTTATACACTGCTTTCTCGTCCCTCAGAGGTTATATTAGAAAACAAACCTCTTGCTTTGCTTATTTTTTTTGTATCGTTTTTCTTCCTTCTTCTTTACAGACTTCAGTGAATCCAGGAGATTTGAACTCATACTGTCCTGCAGAAAGAAAACATGATGATACTGCAGAGGAATATCATCAGGAAAAAAGCAGGTGAAGGAGAGACACGGGGGAATCAAGCACTCTCACTGGCCTTCCCTTCTCATTTAGGCTACTCAGGTATTCATTTAGAAACGACAGAGTCCATTAGCAGTGTGTATTATAGTCCCACATAAATGTGCATTTTAGCATCAGCACAAAACATAGCAGCTTTGAAATCTAACATTTTATAAAATAATACACATTTGTGGCAGTGGTATTTTATTTTATTTTACTTTTCAATAACTATAAATGACATAAACATGAAATAAACATTAAACAATAAACAAAATATTACATATAAATGTATATTTTATGTCATATGTTTAAAATATGATATATCTATGTATTGTATTGTATACTGTATGTATGTATATGTATATATATATATATATATATATATATATATATATATATGTGTGTGTGTGTGTGTGTATTATTTATATATATATATATATATATATATATATATATATATATATATATATATATATATATGTATGTATGTATGTATGTATGTAAGCATTATTATATTTGTATTTCTAATAATAATGGATGCCCAACTAAGATAAAAAGTACAATTCTGATTAAACATATCCTGATGTTCTACAAGCCACTCATATAACTTATTTATTATATGAATTAAACATTTGAAATTATAATGAATATGTTAAATATTACATATTATTACAGTAAATATTATAAATGTTAATTATAAATTATCAACCAAGATTCAAAAAGCACATCTCAGATTACCACAATGTTCCATAAGTCATTAATTTATTATATTATTTATTATATTATTTACAATGTATTGTTGACAGTTTACTATTATTATGATAAATATTACATATGATATAATTATAATTAATATTATAAATAAATACCCAACTAAGATTCAAAAAAGCACAGCCCAGATTACCATAATGTTCCACAAGTCATTTATTATATATGTATGTGTATGTATGTACATGCAATTATTGTGATAAATATTACATTAAAATGTGAATTAATCATATAAATATTAATTATAAATGATAAATGTCTAACTAAGATTCAAAAAGCACATCTCAGATTACCCAGATGTTCCACAAGCCACTTTAAATCGGTTGTTTTTCCGAACCACTGATGCATAAACTCAGTTTCATTGTTTATTTTTAGATGTAAAGGTGATTGTCTGCTAACACCTCGATCCTGCGGGAACTGAATAAACATTCCGGACATGAGGTAACCATGGTGACGCGAATAGCAACCTGCCGCATTTTCACAGGCAGCTTAATGGTCATTGTGGGTGTTGCGGATTCTCCTGACCTGCTGAGCAAGTCGTCCATGCATTGCCTTAATCAAATTCAGAACCTCATCTATTCATTCCAAGTCCATATTTACCACAGATGCATAAAATATTGCAGTATAAATTCTATAGAAATCAATGATTATCTTCACTTAGTTTATAATTCAAATGCGTAAAACAGGCATTTTATGCATGTCTATGCAGCAACATGTATCAGCCAAATAGATCTATATATATTGATGCTATAAGGGCAAAGTCTACCAAAATATTCTGTTTTAATAGTTGTATTTTCAGCCTCCAGTGCGAAATATAAAACAGCATATGGAGTGAAGGGAATTTCTATTTGTTACTCTGGCTGGCTGTGATTCAAAAGACTTAAGAGAGGCAGTGAAACACGAACAACACTGAGTCATCACGATTCAGCGGAGAATTCTCCAGATGAAAGCAGTTAGCTCAGTCTGTGAGTTAAAACTATCAAACGCATCCTTCTCTTGGCTGTGTCACGAGGAGTCGTGTCTGTGGCTGCATACGGGACCTTGTAGAGGGTTTGTTTGTTTTGTCTTCTGGTACATCTTAAAAGATTAGATTAGGTTTGTTTTGAGAATGAGATTTCAGATTCGAAGGATGTTAATCAAAGAGATTTTTTGCATGGATTCTAGGCAGCATGTAATCCAACAACGCAGCCTTTCAGACGAAAGTGCCCAAGAATGTGTTTAAATATTCACCATCCTTTCATGTTTAAAAACACATTGATGCTGTTTAAAAACACACGGCAAGTTGTTCTAAACATAGCTTTACCCATACAGACATTATAATAAATAAACTATGAATAAATAAAGGAATACTTACATAAATATATGTAAAAATAAAACATGACAGATAAGAAAATATAAATAAATAAATATTTAGAAATAAATAAATACAACACACACACACTCAATACATGTCAAACAAATAAATCCTGGTACTACATTGATTGATCTGTCCTGAAAAATTTTCAGGTAAATGCCACTTGCTTGATTCAAATTTCAACAAAAGTTTACAGTGACATCGTGTGGTAGACATGTGAATTGCAATTCAAATGGAGTTAATAAATGAATTATTGCAATCAAGGATAGAAAGTAGATTTAAACAGCATGACTGAAATTGAGTTTTAACATGAATAAAACTAGATTAAAAATATTTATTTTAAGTTTAAAATGACATTTAGAACTGCATTCATGTTTTGCATGATAATCGTGCATGTTCAATGCTTTTGGTCATAATTTCAGAGTCACTTTGATTATTTTTATATATATATATATATATATATATATATATATATATATACACACACACACACACAGTGAAAGATGTGGAAACTGAGTTTTCTTGCTTTTTTTCTTTGTCTGTGTGTGTACTGGTTTTTGTGGTTTACAGGGACAAAAATTTGTTTAATGACATGGGTATGACAGAGGTATTACAATTTGAAGGTGGTTTATGAGGACACTGCTTATGTCCCCGTAAATCAAAAGGCTTAAAAAAACATACTAAATGGTGTTTTTTTGAAAATCTAAAAATGCACAAAGTTTCCTGTGAGGGCTAAGTTTAGGTGTAGGGTTGGTGTAGGGCAATAGCACATACAGTTTGTACGGTATAAAAACCATTACGCCTATGGAGAGTCCCCGTAAACCACAAAAACCAACGTGTGTGTGTGTGTGTGTGTGTGTGTGTGTATATACTATATCTGAGCTTTCTGTATTGCCAAACTTTGCTGCCTACTGTGCCTTTTTTTGAATGTAGTCACAATTGTTTGTAAGGATGATCCAGAGATACTGTGATGTATCTGTGCTGCTTTTCAAATGTCATAAGGGTCTGAATATTTATGTCAATGTGATATTTTAGTTTCTTTCCTTTTAATAAATTTGCAAATCTGTTTTTTGCTCAGTCATTATGGAATATGTATGATATAATATAAAATAATACAAAAATATATATTTATAAAGCATTTTTGCATAAAGCTTTATATAATAAAAATCGGAAAAAAAATGAAGGGGTCTGAACTCTTTCTGAATGCACTTAATTTTTATTTTTTGACAAACTGTATTGAAATTCACAGTTCTATAGAATTATGCATATTTGTTGTTGTTTGAAAGTACTGCCCACGAGGCCATCAGCACCAACATCATTTCTGTATTTTACATTTTTTATGAACTGCATTTAGTGCATTCAGTTTACAGGACTAAAGATGGCTGAAGTCCTGTCAGAGAAGCTCTGACTTCCTCTCTTGTCTGTGTGGTCGAGGTTTCATAGTGTTTCCGCTCAGTATATGAGATTTTGAATGATCACAGTATAGAAGATATTCATCTGGATCAGACGATGAAGATCATACAGCTTCACATCTGTGAGTTTAACATTTCATTCAGTCAATAAATTAGGTTTCTTATGATTTTATGTTTTAATAAATGTTTAATTTCTCTCATAGGTCTGTTGATGTGGTCTCAAGCCACAGAGAGTGTTACAAACACAGCAGTAACTTTAGGAGCTGATGTGATTATAACCTGTGATCTTGATATAGAGGAGATTTACTGGTACAAACAGAAATCACCGGATCCTCCAGTGCTGATCTTACGCACTTTTGATAGCACATATGAAAAAGGTAAATATGAAAACAGCATCTTCAAACTCAAATACTCAGTGAAAACTAACAGTCGTCTGTTCATCAGAAATATCAGCTCTGATGAATTAGGAGTTTATTATTGTGTCAAAACTAGTGAACCACAAAAATTCAGCAACGGCACCAAAATTTACATCAGCGGTGAGTTATTTTCTCATTTCAGATGTATTTTTAAACCACATGATGGATTTCCATTTATGAAGGGCTTATATTTTTGCAGTTTCATTGCACTGTTAAAGACTGAAAATGGATAAAGATTGAACTACAAACCTTTTACAGACTCGGCTCACAGGAATCAGACAGAATCAGGTGATGCTCCACAACATGAGACTGAATGGAGAAACCTGACCATCATCACATCTGTCCTGCTGAATGTGCTTCTGATCATCGCACTGATAGGTTTGTACTTGTTTGTTCTGCCTCATTGAACCAACTACAGGAGAAACATTAGATCTACACAAATGTAATATGTGCACTTTGTTTGTTTCGACTGTTATAATGTGTGAATTCAGTGATGTGTGATTGAATATTTTTCCGGCAGTGGCTGTTTACACTAAGTGTAAATAGCAATTAGATTATATTTACACTAAGTGCAGATAGCTATGGATTCTCTTTACACTATGTTAAAATAGAAAGATTTTCTGCTATTTATACAACTTGTTGCAAATAGTGGCAATTATCAGCACCTCAGTATTGTAGTACATTATAAAACAGTACGCAATAATAATGTATTGAGTGTAAATTACAGTTTTAATTCAAATTATTAAATCGATGCCACCTTATTTGGACAATAAAGCCCTCCCTACACCTACCCTAACCCTACCCGATACTTTATTTTCATTTTTATTGAAACTAAATGCCTTTCCGATGCGATATGAGATTTGAAAAGGGAGAAAAAAAGTTTGGCAAAAGGTGGATTCGAACTTGGGTCGATCGCATCCACGCCACTGAAACTGATATGTAACATGCGTCCTTTTTCAGTGTTGATTATCCCAGTCACACATTGGTGGGCGGAGTTAGTGTAAATAGCCTCTGCCAACAAGGTGGACTGTTTGCACTTTAGTGTAAATAGACACCCCGTATTTTTTCAGGTTTGGTGAAGAGCTATATTGATGCAACTGGAAGATCAACAAATTCCACTGCAGTTAAAAACTCAAGTAATCTACAGGTAAGATACATCTTCAGTAAATGTTATCTTATATTTTTCTTTCAATACTGTATAAGGACATTGATATTTAATATATTCTTCTTTCAGTCTGCTAAAATTGATTTGTCCATGTGTCCTGGTAACATCAAGCTGATCCAGGAGCAGAGCAATACTGTCTTATACAGACAATGTATGATGAAAATATAAATTGTGCCACCCAACTAAAATGTATTGTTATTATTTTTTAAATGGGTTATTTGGCCTAATAGGAAACTTTAACAGTGTCAAGACAAGGTTTTTTTTCATAAATTATATTTTGCTATATTTTGCAAAAATATAAGTTTGCTATATCTAAATAAGCATTGTGGTCGATATGACCAGCTTTTTACCATTGCAACAACTTTTATTAAACATTTCTGAACATTCATTTCATTCCTTGCACCATTCTCACTTTATGTAATCTTGGAATTTTCTGCTACTTCTGCAGTTTTGTGTTTTATTATTTGAAATCAAGGACACAAAGCACAATACATGTACTAAAAAGATATATATATATATATATATATATATATATTTGGCTTTCACACTAACTGTTTGGAATATTTTTGTACATATTGACACGTCTATCTTCTGCACAGCTCTTGTTTGTGGTTTACACACATGGTTTTGTGCAAAGGAAATGTTCCGCTGGTTTGGTCACTTGATGAACAACACAATCTTATACACTTGCATGCAGCAGCAGGAGGTTTAAACTTTGACCAAGTGAAAATGAACACACTATGAACAAATGTACACATTTTACTTTTGAGTTTCACACTTCCTATTCTACTCATCTTATTCAATTCCATAAAACTGAACAAATATTTCAGTAGAAAACAGAATAAGAGTAAAAACATCTGACCACAAAGAACAGAAAACTATGAACAAAACTGCACTAAACACAACTCACAAATGTAAATGTTACAGGCATAACATACAGGTAACACTATATTAAAGACCAATTCTCACTATTAACTAGCAAGCATATTACTAACATATTAACTACTATTACTACATACTGTTAACTACATATTACTACATACTAACATATTGGCTGTTTATTAGTACTCATAAAGCACATATTAACCTCTTAAGACCCTGCGGCCTCATATGAGAACATTATATTTTAGTGAATTTCTCTGAGACTATACATGCCAGAGTTTTAAGTCTGGATGTCCTGTACAGAGCATATTCAGGGCTTTTCAGAGATTCCAAATGATTGGATGTTTCACCATGACCACTCCCTCTCCTTGGTCTTCAAAACTGTCTGAAATTAATTTAGTGACACTCTTATGGAAATATGATAATATTTTGTAATTATCATTAAATCTGTCTAATTTTTAAATTGTGTGTCATAAATCAACATCTCAGGAAAATGTTATGGGATTTCAAATTAAAATATGACTTTCTGTTACGAAACAGGATGTTGATTTCATGCATATCCTCATATGAGGACACCGGGACTAAAAGCATGTTTATTACACATTTTGAGAGACATGACAAATGAATAGGGAAAGAAATTATATTTCAATATTCTATGAAATATTATATATTATTATGAAAATCTGGTCAATTATTACTCCCATTATTACAC
>JAFVLL020000876.1:0-18949 GCA_021397915.2 Tor tambroides
TTTAAATATTTTTTTTTTTTTTTTTTTTTTTTTTTTTTTTTTTACTTAAAATCAGTTGTTATTTTATGTAACTACTATTGTATATATTATATTATATTATAGTATGTTATATTATTATATTATGAAAATGATTTATTGTGGAAGTTTAAACTAATTAATATGTATCAATATTTTATATGTAGCCTTACATGCAATATGCATTTTTTATTTATTTATTTATTTTTTTAATTTATATTAAATGTTAAAGAAGAGTGATATAAGATCATATGTAAGAATTAAGGCCTGTTCTCACAAATTCTCATGTGACAAAGCAAAAAAAAAAAAAAAGATCACAATTTGATATTTCCTTTTATAGTTACAAATCTGTTTAAACATGAAAAAAAATCTACATTTTTATTCCTAAAAAAGTAGAGGTTTGTGTGTGTGTGTGTGTGTGTGTGTGTGTGTTTTTCATAAACACAATTAATCATGTCAGGATTCTAATATCTTTCCATTTCTGTACAACTTTATGGAGCAAATTTTTCCTTACACCCCAGCTGACCCTTGTTTTCTGTTGCACAAGCAGTCATTACTGTAATTAGTGTCTAGACAATGTGCAACACTAGTATGTCTCACTTCATTAACAGAACGACATGTGTTTGTCAGTCTCCATTATTCCAGCCAGCCTTCTTCAAGAGTGATGGGTCACTTCCTAACTAGTGCGTCCAATAACTAGGGGCTGTTCAGCCATAAGTGTAATGTTGTCTTCACTAACTGGCCCATTGATCTCGTGAGATGAGCCATTAAACATTAACGGGCTGGCGCTGGGCTGTTCTCACACAGTCAGCCGATTAATAGAGCTGTAATGAAGGAGGACAGGACCCTTAGAACGTACTGATTGATGGCCGAAGACAGAGAGAGAGAGAGACAGCACCTGTTTAGATATTGAAGGATACAGAGGGACGCTGGCACCCTGCTGAGAGGCACTGAGTGATCTATACTAGAATATCTGCTCGTGCTACGACAGCCGCTAACACGCTCGGCTCCCACAGAGACTGTGTAAATACACAGCCCGTGAAATAGATATTATAGGTAAACTGACTGCTCATTCGTCCAATCAGCCAACTGCTCAGAGCTACATATTCTCATAATCTATAGAGCTGTGAAAATACTGTTTTCTCATAAATATAGATGTCTTATGATCCTAATAAACATATACATGCAATTCAGTTTATACATATGTTTTTATGCTTTTTTGAAGGCATGCTTTTGTGTACTGGAGGGCATGTCTGAACACATACACAACACTGTGTGTGTTCCCATTTTAGGGAAGTACCTACACTTGTGTGCGATGTCATTTGTTAGCTTCTTTCTTTTGGCGGTTCTCTTGTTTTGTTTTCCCTTTATTTTCTGTTGCTAACGATCAAATACTCCATTAACTTGTCTAACTTAAGCTAGATATTAAGCGAGCAAACTAGCGAGAAAACTAAATCTAGTAAATAGATTTCTTCATGTGTCTTTGTGTCTGGTTGACAGTTAGCATTTTGAATTAGGTTTGAATGAATGATATATGCTGTATTCTGATAGAACTTGCATGCATGCATCCATGAATTGTGATTTTGTGTCTTTCCTTATGTTTTTTTTTTTTTTTTGGTCATTATAAAACTTTTGTTGATCATTTATGTATTTTAGGAGACAATTGTTGACATTTCAGCTAATTAATATGTAAACATATTTAAAATGTAGGTTTACAAAATTGCAATATGCATCTGTTTTGATTAATTTATAAATTATTATTTTGTTGTTTATTAATTTTTTAATCATTTCAGCTGAGTCATATTGAAAATGTGAGGGTGTGTGTGTGCATATACAGTCAAACCAAAATTTATTCCAACATCTTCAACATTTATCACAGTTTATTCACTATAGTTTAATAACTGGTAATAAAATATGACAAGAACTCAGAGTTAAACTGTGTCAGAACAATGTCATCTTGATATTCACAAATGAATTACAGCCAAACCAAAATGTATTCAGACACCTTCAAAATTTCTCACATTCTCACAGTTTATTTGTTATAGTTTGGTAATTAATGGTAATAAAATATGACAAGAACTCAAGAGTTAAACTGTGTCAGAACAAATTCATCTTGATAATGTCAGATAAGTTTGATAGAAAGGTATGTAACAGAACATGGTCAGGTCAAAGTGTCACATCAAATTTTTGGTCCCAGTTTTTATCAGTTTTACTGGTAGTCCACTGTATGAAGATTTTATGTCACAGTTTACTTTATTTTGCTATCCTCACTTACATAAATGAACCGTAGTGTCCTGCACACACTAGTAAAAATATATCTGGTGTCTGAATAATTTTTGGTTTGACTGTATGTACAATATGACTTGTTCAATAATTAGTATTAATGTGTATATTTGTGTGCATAACATTCTAATGACTTCACTTACAATAATCACCAGCAATTATTATTAGTATTATTCACACCATGTCTGAAACAGTAATTATAATGTTCTCACTTTTTTTCTGAATAAAGCATGCAACATAATTTTACAGTAAAAGAGGTCAAAAGGTATTTAAGTATTTTTAAACAAATAAAGTATTAATACTCATAGTGTTTAAATGCAATTTATAGAGAAAATCAAGCATGTATTTAATGTCTTGTGATATTCCCTTAGGGTTAGTTTCACCTCGACTTTCTCTTTCCTCAGCTTGCTCTTTTTAACAAACCCTGACAGCTCTCAAGTGCCTGCGTTTTTACCCTTTTATCAAAAACAAGCCTCCTGGTCCTCTGGTATTCCAAACACTACACTCAAACCAGATGTCCTTTTTTTCGCCAGTGGCACAACTTTCAAGATGACAGCGTGCCCCAAGAGAGCAGGGCAAAATCCATGGCCTGCTGAATTTCTGACTAATGGGTGTTTTGATGTGACAGCAGCCACCGCCTAGGGAAATTGAAGCGAGCAGCGTGTCGATACCTTTTGTGTCTCTCAGCGGTGGGTTATTGTTGACGGACCTTGGGGACAGGCCGTGGCCGTTTACATTCGCAGGCGGTATGTGGTCAGCAACAACTTTCCTCTCGCTCTGTCTCTCTCCCTTTTTATTGTCACTATTGATCTGGTGCTGCCTCGCCACGGTGTGGCTAATTTGCTTGTTAACATAAATTTGTCAGCAGCGAGGGGAAAGGGTTTCCATCACAACTGACTGCAATGAAGTTTCAACGACCCCCTGGCTCTCCCTTCCCCCTCCCCTCTCACTTTCTGTCTCCTCTCCCCCATCTCTTGCTCTGTGTCTATCTGTGACTCCCTTCCGTCTTTGCATTCCCCTCCCTTTTCCTCTTTCGGCTTTTCTCGTTCTTTCTCTCTGCCCTCTGGTCCAATGCAGTGGGCCGATTTATTAAACAGCTGGTTGTTAAGCTGTCATTTAATCAATACAGTTTCCCGCACCTCTTGCTCCTCAGAATTAAATGCAAGTTAAACACAAACCAGGCATAATGACCTTTTTATGGGGCCCTCTCAGCCAATGAAATTAGCACGAAGGATCAGATATTTATACCTATAAGCCTGTGTAAGTCATTAACTTCAGACAATATCATTTTAAACGACAACACATGTCTCGCTCCCCTCCGCACGCTCTATGTCCTCCGGTTTGTCACGGCGCAAGAGGAATTTTGAAGCCTCATAACGAACTGCAGACCTCGGGGAATAAATCAGCATATTGAGAAAAAGAAACGGGAAACTGAGGGAAGGGTAAAAAGAGCAAAGATCATTAATTCCTCCACCCAATTTGACCAGCTTGTCCAACTTCTAAAAGCTTCAGATGATGCAAAAAAGTTCGGAAAGTTCTGAGCCATCTGCTGAGATATTAGTGTTTTTGCGTTGCGGATCGTTTGTAAATATTTTAGTTTTTCTATGTTATGGAGCAAGAGCCTTTAAGACACAGACAGTCAAGGAACTAACCACATCTTGCAATCAAAAAAAGGCCCAAATTTAAGATTTATGTATTTGAATTGCATCCAAAATTTCAATCCATTTGGATTACACAATTTTAACATAAACTAGCAAACTTCAATCATGCATAAATGAATCAAGTTGGACTTCTGCACTCAAAAAAAAAAAAAAAAAAAAAAATCATGGCATAGTTTACTAACTATTTGTATCTATTAGATTTTACTTGAACAACCATATTTTGAACACGTGTTTATTCAATCTGAATAGAATCAGTGTTAATCTGTTCATTATGAAAATAATAAAATTATTCAGTTAAAAATATGAACATGGTTAAAATAGTCTGTGTAACAAAATCCATATTCCGTTAAAATGTATGCGTTTGAAACACATTGGATTTATTGATGATAAATATATAGACCGTATTTTAAAACACAACTGGTTTATTAGTACTATTAATCATACCTGTTTCTTGCCTGTTTTGTTTACGTACGACTGACAAATATGCATCGTATTAAGTTTATTAGTTTCTTTAGGTTGAAAGTGTTTAGTCCAAATAGGTGGGAATTGTACATGCAATTCAAATACATAAACCTTTTTTCGTTTTCTTTTTGAGTGCATGGCGAGTGAAACTAAGGTAAAATATTTAAAAATGTGTTTGCACAATGTGATAGAAAGCTTAATATTAAAGATAAATGAGCTAACGCAAGCAATACAATGTTTGGTGCAACTGTGAGAACACCATAATACCCAATCATACGACATAATGAGATATTACACTAGGGTTTTATTCATGCATAGACTCAGAGCACAAATTCTATTTCCTCACAGAAATTCATGAATATTAATCGAACACACTATAATTTCATAATGCGACCAGAGCATATCAGGTGGATTGTTAGATTGTTTTTAAAGCAACACTAATATTTGCCTTCAGTACATGATAATACTATGAGTATTAATGAGTCTTTGCTGTCTGTGTGGTGGGAGACAGTGGTAAGCTTTTCTGACATGACATATTGTCTGTGTTTTCCTCAGCGCGGCTCACAGTGGGAGACACGACCATTAAGCTGCGGCGGTGGTGTAAAATTTCCCAGAATGCAATGGTCTGAGAAAGGGAGCGCTACCTCCCAGGTCTGGTGGTGACAGGCTGGGATGACATCACCAACAACTGCAATGAGATACCATCGTAGCATAAATAATATTTTAGTTGACGTTCGAAATGAATCAGATCAGAAGGCCTGTAACTCACAGCTAAGCTGAGATATCATCACAGTCTCAGACGATCCGCTCCTCCCACTGACCCTCGACAAACCTGACACGACAACTGTCACCCATGAGTCAACACAGACAGATGGCAAACATATACAATTCATTTCCACATAAAAACATAATGTACATTCATTCAAAGGTTCATGAGTTAATTTTATTGCAATATATATATATATATATTTTTTTTTTTGTAAAGTAATGACTTTTATAATGTTACAAAAGATTTTTATTTCAAATAGATGCTGTTTTTATGAACTTTCTATTCAGCAAAGAATTCCGGGGGGAAAAAAGTTTCATGGTTTCCACAAAAATATGAAGCAGCACAACTGTTTTCAGCATTCATGATAATAAATGTTTCAGCATATTAGAATGATTTCTGAAGGATCATGAGACACTGAAGACTGAAGCAATAACTGCTGAAAATTCAGCTTTACCATCACAGGAATAAATTACATTTTACAATTTATTAATGATAATATATTTTATTAATAGTACTATGTATTAATCATATAATAATATTTCACAATATTGCTGTTTTTACTGTATTTTAAGCTAATAAATTCAGAAACTCTTTAAAAATCGTACCGTATTTTAAATATTAGTAACAATTTCTATTTAAACATCTATGATTTATATGAATACAACTGAATAAGGTCTTAGAACTAATTGGTAGGAATAGATCTTTGCTTGACCATTTGCTTTGCCCTGAGGGAAGTGGACATCCTGACCCCAAACTGACCCTAACCTTACCACAACCTCAGCGTTCATTCGACCTTCGACCCTAAACTTAACCTTAACACTCACAGGAACCCTGACTTTCACCTTTAACCAGGCGCACCGCTCTCCACGCAGATCTGAACTCCCCTATGTATCTCAACTCTGTTTATCCCTCTTTTTCATGTTGTTCCACATCCTACACACACACTTATAAGCTGTTAAGATACGCAAATACGGATATAGAGGAGGAACTACAGGCTGACAGCTCTATCATTTAATCCAGATAATCTGTTTTATTTCAGTATCTTACACATCAGAGTGCGACTCTTTAAAATCTCAAAGTACCTTTTGCTTTGCGCGGCTTGTATGGTAGTCATGATGTCTTTGTTGGTAATTCGTGTCACGCACGATGCAATGTGTGCTACATAACCAATTAATGTTCTACGTTTTGCCATCCAGAGAACATGAATCTAATGCGTCCTAGTTATTGCATTTCAGTTATAATTAAATTTATTGCTTCTTATATTTCTTGTGGTCAAGTAACTTGGACAGCATGTACCGAATGGGTTACATTACATTATATTGCAGTATTTGTATTACATCGAAATTATTACTAAAGTGCAAGTACAACACATAAACAACATTGCACTTAATGTTTTATATATATATATATATATATATATATATATATATATATATAGAGCAGATTATAAATTAAAATTGATTGTTTTTGTCAGTTTTCGGTGAGCTGCGTGTAACTTATCCATGCATGTGCTATTTATTTATTTAACTTTTTACTTAAAAATTAAGATATTTACTGCAAATTGTTCAAATACGTAACACACATTACTTTTCTATGTAGTTATTGTATTGTAATGTACAGTGGGAATTATTTAAAGTATTTAAAACTAGTAATTATGTAACAATTTGTAACTTTTATTTAAAGCAGTGTATAAATATAATGTTATTTTTAAAAGTAACATTCCACAATATGGTTATTTCTGTTGCAGTTATTTTTATTTTTTATTTATTTATTTATTTATTTTTTTTACAAGTTGGAAAAATATCAAGGGTTAATTTTTTATAATTCAAATGTAAAGTTTATTTATTTTATAAATATACAGTATATGACTTAATAACATTTCATAATAATGTTTTGTTTAACAATACATAATCAGATTCTGTAATATACACTCCCTAAAAACAATAAAAAATTAGATTAAATAAAAGTTTAAATAAAAATCAAATTAAAACATAAACATAATACTATTATTTATTTCATTGGTTATTATTTACACTGTAACATGAACCCTATAGTCAAATCACCAGTAAGATTAAATAAAAAATAAGATTAAATAAAAAATAAAACTTTTTTTTAAACATAATGTTATTATTATTTATTTTGTTAGTTATTATTTACACTGTAACAGAAACACTAATCTTATCACCAATAAGATGAAATAAAAAATAGGATTTTTTAGGATTTCATACGATTTGATAAAAATTTAATAAAAACTTGCTTTTGAAATAAAAAAACACATGCAATATTATTATTTATATTAGTAGTTATTATTTACACTGTAAAAAACTCTATAATCTAATCAAATAAGATGAAATAAAAAATAGGATTTAATAAAAATGTAAGTAAATAACTTGCTTTTGAAATATAAAAAACACATGTAAAATTATTATTTATATTAGTAGTTATTATTTACACTGTAACATGAACACTATAATCACCAATAAGATGAAATGAAAAAAAAAAGATTTAATAAAAAAATAAAAACTTGCTTTTGAAATATAAAAAACACATGTAATATTATTATTTATATTAGAAGTTATTATTTACACTGTAACATGAGCGTTATAATCTAATCACCAAATCACCAAATGCTGAGCTAGCATTAAATGCACCGGCATCAACTTCGTAACTCAGATCTTTTAATCCCACGTATGTGCTTTGTCACGAATTTTTTCCACGTTTTTGTCAAATCATTAAAAGATTAACATTTATGATGAGTGTAAATATTGTCAGTTATTGCTTATAACATCACGGGCATGGTAAACCTTTGATATGCCAGCACCAGCATTGGTCAGCGGTGTACAAAAAAACAAGTTTACTCTCCTCACACGCATATACTTTGCTCTTTCCTCAGGATTTCTCATGGCTCCCAGGCAGAGGGGGCTCTCATCCCGGTCCCTGTGTAAGTCTCCCTGCGGCGGAGGGCTTAATCTGCAGTGCCACTTCAACCCTCCGCCTCCAGCCGTAGAACAGGCCCGCTCCAGCGGGTGGTCGTCCAGTCAGCCCCCCCAACACCTCCTTTAAAAAAAAAAAAAGAACTCATGGGGGAGAAAAGTTGGAAAACTAAATACTGTCACATTAGATGGACATCCTGCAAAATCCTTTTCTCCAATCCAGATGCTCATATCTCTTTTGACAGTCATTGGGCGGCAAAGTTTGTGCTTTAAAGCAAGTGGCTTTTGGGCTCTGTTTTCAACTTTCAGTGTAATGAAAGGCAAACATTGCAAAATTCCCGCGTTATTAAATAAAACATGTCGGTGGCCTGGGTCCAAGCATTGTCACGCTACGAACAAATGTCTTATGATAATATGTTCCATAACTATTGGCCCTGATCTAGAATGAGCATGTTTGATGTATAGACTCATTATTAGCTGCAAGATATATGCTTACTTAGATGAGAGGAAAATTTATTTTCAACTCAATCCAACCTTACTCCTCCGTGCAGTGTAACTGATGACAATGTTTGAAAAGTGTGAGAGGATCAGAAAAAGTGGAATGCTATATATATAGTCTCTAGAGCGTGTCAAGGTGAACTGAAATGATTTATTTAATTCTCGATAGTTTTATATATATATATATATACTTCTTGGGAGAGTAAAATTGTCGCTATGTAGGTGAAAATAAAGTTAAGCAAGCTCACATTTAAATTAACACCAAACATTGAGCTATGAATGTTGAACACAGTCTGGCCTTTACTTAAAGATTAGGTACAGAAATTGAAATGTGAATAGCAGTACGCGAAATGGAATTAGACTACAATTAATCTATGCTGAGTAAATAATTCATGAATGGATTTTCTGAACTGACTGAACTTGAATTGACCTTCAATCCGATACACAAGTCATTTACTTTTGTTTCACTCACACAGATTATCTTATGTAGCTTTAATATGTAATTGCACTGACATAATTCTATACAATAATAGTTCATAATATCATAAAAAATGCCAAAAGTATCATGTTAATAAGTAAAAACGCAGCATATATAATGTGCATGTATGTATATGTGCAGTATATATGTTAAATGGTATTTAATTTCATATCATATAATAAAATTAAGCAACACTTTATTTTAAGGTGTATAAATTACATATTACATATTACATATACTTACTATTATAATAACACTTAATAATGCATAATTACATGCAAGTAACCCTAAGCCAAACCCTAACCATATAGTAAGTTCATGTATATTATTATTGCATAACTTTGACTAAACTGCAATTTATCTACTAGCAGAAAAAATATTAAAACAACATCTTTAAATGTTTACATTTATGTGAAGAATGACTATAAATATATAGGAATGTAAGCAAAAAGACAAAAAAGAAGGAATGGATGGAGAAAAAAGACGACTTCCAACAGCGGCTCAAAAAAAGGCACGGCCTTCCTCGCTCCCTCTATCCCCCAACACCTTTCTGAAGGATTTATGTAGAATATGAGGGGATTGGAGCTACACCTGGCTTGACAGATACAGCGCTACTTTATTAAAGCTAGTACTGCACAGACTGGTGCTGTATTAAAATTGAAATAGAAGCAGGGGAGAGTTATTTGAGTCCAGAGACTGAGACCAAATCCCGGCTGGTCAAAGCACCAAGAGCTGCCCCTCAGTCCGCACAATCTAGGTTTATCTGAGTGCATAGGCACACACAAACATAAAAGTACAAGCAAATGAGAGTTCCTATTGATATTTAGATAATATCATCACATTGGGCTGGATTTTTTTTTTTTAGATATTGATTTTAAATTGCACATTAGACTCACTCTTCAGGCTGGTAGCGCATTTTTTTTCTTACAAGGCCTGGTCCCTATCGGCTCAGTGCAGGCCCTTCTGAGGGAATGTGTATGGATTTTTCTCTTCAGGAGGCTTGTTTTCTGTGATGAGGGAGTCATGCCAATAAGTGCTCCATTACATACGTAATCAGGGAGCGGCCAGAGAATTAGGCACCGCTGACCTCTCAGACTCTCTCACACACACCTGACAGGAATATAAATGCTAACAAACATTCATTCTGACATACGCGCATATTTTGGACAGAAATAAAGGTTTTTACACTTTCACTTTTTAAAAACAAAATGACTTGATACATGTTGTAAATGACATATAGAAAAGAGAGAACATAGGAATGGATGCACGGTGGACAGTTTTCGGAGATGTTACAACAAGGACTGAAACAGTACTATAAGCCTCAATAGATTGAGAAAAATATTAAATATGTCATAATATATTCTCTTCCTGGTCTTCTTTTGTTTTTGCAGCTACACTTGTATCCAACAGTGTGAAGCCACAAGTGAAAATGCTTTTTATTTGCATGTTTCAGTCAAATATATATATATATTTTAGTTTAAATGTATATTTGTTTATAAAATTATGACTATATGTCTATGTATAAAATATCATAGTTTATATCTCTCTTATGTCTCTTTTTGTTCAGTGACGGCAGCACTCGAGTTGCGTGACGTTTGTGTAAAACCTGATTATCGTGTTCTCCAGCATGATTTGAGAGTGATTCAGAAAGCATGAATTCACATAATGAATGTCATGAATTTGCTTATTTGACCCAGAAATAGTGCAGAATATTCTGTGAATATTACAGTACTTAATCCTAAAGATTAACAAGTTTAAACAGGTTTCCAAGTTTAAATTAGATTTGAATCCTAGATTTTAAATGTGAGCTTTGTTGAACTCCACTGTACAAATTATTTTCCAAGGTAGTAAATAAAACCAAGATTACTGAAGTATGTTTTACAAGAAAATGCAATTTCAGTCTATATACAGTACTTCAACATTTCACATTTAATTCAATGTGCCACTCAATGTAATGTACTTGCAGTTTCTTTGGAATTATTTGTGAAATGTCCTAGCAATTTCTAAGTGAAAATTGTTTCAAAGTAATTCCTACGCCATTTTTTAAAAAAACAGGGTTATGTTGAACGAATATTTGTAAATAATTTACCCTCTGAAAACCTAACACATTCAATCTCAGTCATACCTAATCGATTTGAAATGTTTTTTAAAGTGGCTTATTGTGTTCTGCGTGATCGCTTTCCCTGTGTGGAGGAAATAACAATATGGTTCTGATTACATCTTTCTCCATTAGTTTTACACAGAGGGTGATTATTCTGTAGAGTAAGATGGATTCATATGTCCACCCGTCTCAGAGCTTCAGATGAAAAGCCCATGCGTGTACGGGAGGACTCCCTTGAGGAGTGTGTGGTTTTGGAGAGAGGCAGGTGGTGTGTGTGTGCGTGCATGCGTTCATTCCCCATAGGTTCCATAGAAGCCCTACTGCGAGAAAGAGCGAAAAGGGGAGGGGGTGGAGGATTGGCACAATTTCATGAGCTTATGAAAAATGACTTGGCAGAAAGTAGTGTTCTTTGTCCAAGGCTGGGTTTGGATGGGTGGGGGCTGGAAGGAGGGATGAGAAGAAATATAGACGGAAGAGAGGAAGATCTCTTCTACCCCCCACCCCTAGCCCCAGTCTTCTCTCTCTCTCTCTCTCTCTCTCTCTCTCTCTCTCTCTCTCTCTACCTCAACTGCTTATTTCTGTATGTAATTTCTTTATAGTCATTCTGCATCTTCATTTTGTCGATGCTTGCCAACAGTCTCTGCTCCCTATCCATCTCTCTCACTCACTCTTTATTTTACTTACATTATCTGCTGTGGACCCTACATTATTCTTAATAACTGCCCCTCAATGTACTGTGATTAGGCTTAAAAAGTAAGAAATGCAAAGTTTTAAAATATGATGTGTATTACTTAAATCTTGAACATTATTTCATTGATTTTTGAAAAAATAAGTACAAAAAAAACTTATACTACCAGTTTTTGAAAGTCTCTTATGCTTACCACTTGCTTACCAATTGATATAGTCAAAAATACAGTAAAAACAGTAATATCATAGTTAAAATTATTACTGTTTTTCTTTAACTGTTTTGTATTTGAATATATTGTAAATTGTGATTTACTTCTGTGATAACAAAGCTGAATTTTCAGCAGCCATTACTCCAGTCTTCAGTGTCCCATGATCTTTCAGAAATCATTTGAATATGCAGAAATCATTGTTACGTTATAAATGTATTTACTGTCATTTTTGATCGGTTTAATCAGTCCTTGCTTAATAAAAGTATTTATTTAAAGAAAAAAAAATTGCACTGAGCCCAAACTTTTGAATGGTTCAACACAAATTCCATATTTTTCTTAATTTTATTATTGTTATAAGTTGATTCATTTAATGATGGTACTTTAATACAGATGTAAATGTCCCAAAAGTCACACATATATTATATTGTATTATACTTTTATGTTATCCAAAACACATTTTCTTGTAGTTTTAACTAGTTCTACTAAACCAGTGGTTCTTAAACTGGCTGATGACTGATGTTGAAAACAAACAAACAAAACAGACCAAACTTAAAAATTAAAGCACCAACACAAATTATTCAGCTCATGACAGTGAATCAACTGTAATTATACAGATATAATATAGTTATAAACTATACATTATATAATTATACAGTTGTAATAGTTATAATTTATAGTGTTTCTAATCGCTCTCTTTAGTTCTTCTCATTTAAATTTAACTCCAATGTAAGTGTTTAGTCATACTTAACTAATGATAGTCCGGATTTCCCCAGATTTAGGCTATCTATTTCTTTGCATTTTTTTTATTTAGTAATAAAGTCATCCATCACCTAAAAAAAATATTTGAGAAGCACTACTAGACCAGCACTACTACTAAACTCTTCTCTGTAGCCAGTGATATTTATATAGTGATATTTACACAAACTGCAAAAGTTACTCTCTATTTTTTTAATTAAAGCAAAACCTATCAGATAGATTTTTCCCAGCTGCACATAACATATAGATATAATCTCTCCTGTCATCACAAATAATTCACACGCATAAAAAATTGATTTAGTATCAACAATAACTTCCTCTACTTTCACATCAGTGAAAAAGAATCAGCACTGAAAAGAACTGCGGTGTCACCCGTCCTCAGATAAAGGCCGCGAAGTGATTTAATTAACGTTGTATGCCCACCGCAATGACACCAAATAAGATCTGAAGAAATTCCTTTGTCATGGTAGGGAACGGGAGATTATTGATGGTGTTGTTTGTGTGGACGTATTTCTTTAATTAAAACAGATCGCTGTCCAGGAGTAATGAGAGAGACAAATTACTTTGGCATGGTGCTGGCAGCACAGGCTAACTGACATGAATTGAGTCGTGGAAAGTATTTTCAAAGTGTGTTTGGGGCTTAGAGTAGAAAAGGAAAGCCAGGCTGCGAACCAATGAGAAGTTTAGTGTGGATTTTGAGTTCCTGTGCGCGACAAGAAACACTGAAGCAACTGTGACAGTTACGGCTGTCAGATCCCCAGCTTCACTACATGTGTTTATTTATTCTGAATCTGTCAACACTATGCATCTACGTATGAGTATTTTTAAGCATGTCTGCGTTTGAGCCCTGTGAAGGGGGGCGCGGGGGGGAATCAAGGTTTTTGCCTTGTAGTTCTTTCCCATTACTCATCCAACAGCCTTGCTTGGCTGCCATTTGGCTCAGACTCACAGTGTGTGTATGCACATGAGTGAATATGCATGAGTACGCATCTGAAAACTGTGTGCCCTATATATTTGTGTTTTTAGATCTACTTTTCCCAGGCAGCCAAAACAGAAAAACTGTACAATAACTTATTCCATATGTGGTAAATAAAACAAATAATTCAAGTCCCAAATTTGTTGCCAGTACCTCTCTTTTTAGACTTCAGCTTGTGGAGGCTCACTCAAACCAGATATATTTAAGTTAAAGCAAATACTGGCAACACACCTGATCGCAGAACAGTGACCAGACAGATTAACAGATTTTTCCCATCTGTGTGGCTAATAATTTTTATGTATGCCAGACAACCCAAAACAACCACATTCTTGATGAAAAATTGCCTGTAAGCAATATATATTACAGTTTGCATTGAAGTTACTATGACAATGTGCTCATTGGATGCTCATTTATTTTCATTTTTCACTGCTAATTCTTCCTCGACATACATTTATAGTAATGGAGAAGGGCTAGAGAATAATACTGAAATCATACTGCGTAAGTTTAGAGACTCTTTTAATACATTTTACATTTAAACATTATCTTGCACTGTCCTTCTGTGTTAAAAACTGTAAACCAAGAAAACTGCACAAGAACTGCTCATAATAACTACAGTTGACTGAACACTGTTAGTAATAGAAAGTGAAGTTTTTACTCAATACGTGCCTTAAGTTCTGTTATGAGTTTCATGACATATTTTATAGCTTTTGGAATGTAAGCCATAACATGTAAATTTAGTTCCTTTGAACCAGAGATCACAGTTGGAGATCAAGTACTTACTGTACATATTGAGCTGAGCACAGCTTTCCCAGATTTCTGATATAGTTCAAATTAGAACACCTTTTGCCTGTTTCTGCTTGAAGATATATAATATACCTTCAGTTTAAAAATTAGAACAATATATGATTATTTCACTTTTTTGTTTACATTAATAGGTTTAAACTTCATGATATAATAAAAATATAATTTTTTTCATATTTTAGGACTTAAAAATATGGGTCTCTCTGTTTGAAAATAGCAAAATAATTACATTATAATTAAAAATAATTAAATTATAAGTTATCAAATAAAGTTGTTTTACAATTTGAATTCTAGTTCAAATAAAAAAACGCATTCACTTTTGGCAGTTATGATGCTAAATAATGAGTGAGTTGAATAATGAGTTGAATCAAAAAACATGGCTGATGTTATTTGTCACTGGAAATGGAAGGTCATGTTGAGTGCATTGCATTGTGGGATACAGTATTGTACAATGTGCTCAGGTGTATGCAAAACATTTGCATAATATGCACAGCAGACAAAACAGTAAGAGTAGTACGGTAGTGTGCTATTCCAAACACAGCCAGTATTTGTTTTGGATCCGTTTTATTTTTCCGCACTTACACAATGCAACAATGTTTCCATCAGTAATGTTTCAGGGGTTTTCATTGCTTAACTCTATGTTCAACAACTTGACAAAGTAAAGTTACTCTTTAAAACTTTCATTATCCGCCCAGATTAGGCCGGATTAAGTCGCGTCCATGCTCTCTTGTTCCACAGCCTGTCCTCTGTTGTCTTCTATCCAACATCAACCTCTGGCCACCTGTTTTTATGGGTTTGATGTGTCCATGGTAACAATCCACACATCTCTGCCAGGGCATCGTAAATTATGAACACTGAGTTTGCCATGCACAGCTGCAGCGCCGTCTGACGTTAACAATATCAGAATCCAAACAATGTTCTCTGAGAGTTATCAGTTATTCCATGGGAGTCGCTTTTGGCAGCTCTTTCCAACCTGTGTACTTCACCTACTCAGAAAGCCAGTTAAAATATATCCAGTTACAGTTTTCCGAACAGTGTGAGAAGGCACCGTGTGCATTGTTTGGATGAAATGAGTTCAACTATGATTGTACCTTCATGTCGCTGCAGAAACATCTTGCGGTCGCATCCCTGACGGCGCCAGCCGCTCTGGTTCAGAATTCCGCACTTCATAAAAAATGCATCCAAGGCTCATTGTGTTCCTCTGGTAATCAATACCTACAGCACAGCTGTGGAACCATAAAGAAGGGACAGGACGTTACTTTTGGCAGGCGTTGTGTAACTACAGTTCCCAGGATCCCATGCTCTGTGATAGACATCATCATACATCAGTTGCAGAAGAACTGAGCTGGACTCATGTAACAAGACGCAGTTTTTCCACAGCAGTCAGTGGATATTTCATTTTTCATTTAAGGGTGTTTCTTCAATCATAAGCACTTTTGGCCCAGTGAACTTTTAAGAAACACTTTTCACACAGTTTATTTAAGACAAGTCGCAGCTGGTGAGTAGGGTAAAGAAAACAAACTAATAGATTTTCTGTTTGATTAATACCAGTACATTAAGACTTTTTTTTAAAATTACGTTTAATGAAATGCTATGTCCAAACGAGGCATGATCTAATTAAATATATACTAATTTGCAAGCATTTCCAGAACAGAAATCGGAATATTGGTTAAAGCCAGGTTTCAAATTCTTGTTCAAATTCTTGTTCAGATTTGTTGACATATTAACATTTTTACAAAGCAGATTTTGAATATCAATAAATAAATCAGAAAACACTTTTTTTTTAAATAAATGTTTTTATTTCTAAATGCTTTAGGAAAATGCATTTGATTACATTTTCATTTTATTAATAAACTGACCAACTCTTTTGTCTTGCTGATAAGCTAAAATAATAGCTAGCGTTTATTCAATCATAAATACACACAATTAAATTTTGCATAAATTTCCAGCTTGATTGGAAATGACACAAACATATTTTGTAATTTATTTACCTTGATTTTAGAAAGTAACTATTTAAACTGTATATCATAATTTCACTTTTTTTTTAGATTATCTTAGTTGGAAATTTAATAATACACATTTGTATGATGGATTTTCATATCTCTATGTAAACAAAGGGCAAAAAGTAGCAAAAATAAATGATAAAGGCATGGTAAAAAATTCCAAGACCTTCATATAGCAAAAAGAAAAATATGTTGATTATTTTTATATAAAAATCGACCCTTGGGAAAGTGGTCAAAGAGACACCCTCAAATTAATCATGGCTTTTATTTTCCAAAATCTGAATATTAAACCCATGCAATTCACAACTTTTTGCTTTTGACTCTTCATCCTCTTCTGTCATGTTTAGTTTTTGTACTGGTAATTATCACATTTACAGAGCAAAAACTCTCCTTGTTATCCGATATTGGTGAGATGCTCGACTTTGGACATCATCCAAAAACCACTTCTATCAGTGTCTGAAGATCTCAGCCCAGTCCCTGGTTCAAAAATGAGCCTGTGTTCTTCAAAAGAGCCTCTTTCTTTTGAAGTGAACTTCTGGGATTGTTTCCTCACTAGCCTCTGTCTGAACTGCAGGAGCCTAATTGATTAAGTGCGGACGAGGGCTAGGTATTGTAAATGAGGTGACAGTCAAAGACTCAAAGACGCACGCAGGAGTTACAGTAGCTTGCCGAAGCGTCGTTAGTGGAAGCCTCACACAGGGCAAACAGGGAGGTTTTGTAAGCCTAGATGCCTCCGTGATCTGTGGTTTGAAAAGAAAAGTATGCATAAGGAGGCTATTATTCACAAACACAAATCAGGCCCTAATCAGGGGAGCAGAACTGGCAGTAAATCTGATTCTTACCCCTCATCAGGCCTCAAAGTCTGTGCCATCTCATTGGCCCCTGCATGTCATTCTCATCAGAAGTGCCTCCTCTTCTGGTTGTGGTGCTAGCCTGCGTGCTAATGCCCTTAAGCAGCTGAGACAGATAAATCAGTCTCATCCTGCTGCCGAACTGGGGTCTGTGACATTTGACAGTCTTTTATAGCGCAGAACGAAACATGTCTGTGTGCTGCAATTCAATTGTGCTGTATCGATTTCTGCCCCGTCCGTCATTATTCCCCCAGCCTGATTGACAGCTGAAAATTGGTTACGTTAAGTATTTCATATGTTATAGCGGCTGACATTTGCTTGCCTGCACCTTGTGTCAATATTGTTGGAGAGCTCGGCAGCTTTATGAGAGAGCATTATACACTGAGTGTGGCTTTTGTGCGATGTCCCAGTGTTTTTCCTGACATAATTTAAGATATATTAAAAAAACGCCGCCGGCATCTTTCTGCCTCTCAAAGGTGTTTAATGCCAATATTATTGTCTTCCTACAGAAGAGCATGTATGCTCATAATCGAGATGCCCTCCTCCCTTCCCGCCATCACTATCAGCAAGCTTATGTTTAGGCATTAGATGGACGATGACTGTAAAATTGAGCCTCAGTGATTGATTCGTGTTGCGGCTCTGCGCAGGATGTGAGCACCTCCCCACCCGCCTTACTGCGGGATTGGCACAACCCCATTATCTCTTCTCCATGAGGAACTGTTGATATAATCTGCCACATTTGTTGTATTCATATTATACATGAGAAGATGACCCCATACATGTAAGCATGCATGCATACATACATATATAAAACAGCAGTCCTCTAGTTTCCATATGCTGTCCTGTATTATTGCATGAATTTCTTTCATTTATAGCACACACATTTCTAGATATTGCCTGTTTTTTTTGTTTGTTTGTTTTTGAGAAACAGTACATACAACCAAACCAAAAATTATTCAGACACCAGATATAATTTTTGATTGTTTTTTTTGTTTTTTTTGTACTAGTGGGTGCAGGACACTGTAGTTCATTTATGTAAGTGAGGATTGCAAAATAAAGTAAACTGTGACATATTATACTCAAAAATTCTTCATACAGTGGACTACCAGTAAAACTGATAAAACATTGTGAGTAAAAATTAGATCTGACACTTTGACCTGACCATGTTTTGTTATATATCTTTCTATCAAAGTTATCTGACATTATCAAGATGAATTTATTCTAACACAGTTTAACTCTTGAGTTCTTGTCATATTTTATGACCATTAATTAGTGCAAATGTTATTTAAAGCAAACTGTCTCTGCTGTGGATATCTGACCAGAGACAGAAGCTTTGGTCCTGTTGATGGCTTCTTTTACCTGTCCTCTTTCGGGCAGCTGTGTGGCAGATGGGCCACTGTGTTTGTCAGAAGTAAATTGTAAATGTTTAGCTCTGTGCTCCTGTGCAGGTGTCTGTCCCTCAACAT